>VWZE01009753.1:24410-93693 GCA_013396675.1 Eubucco bourcierii | reverse complement strand
GTTGTAGCCAGGTGGGGGTTGATCTCTTCTCCCAAGCAACCAGCAACAGAACGAGGGGACACAGTCTCAAGTTGTGCCAGGGGAGGTATAGGCTGGATGTTAGGAGGAAGTTCTTCACAGAGAGAGTGATTGGCATTGGAATGGGCTACCCAGGGAGGCGGTGGAGTCGCTGTCCCTGAAGGTGTTCAAGAAAAGACTGGATGAGGCACTTAGTGCCATGGTCTAGTTGATTAGTTAGGGCTGGGTGATAGGTTGGACTGGATGATCTTGGACGTCTCCTCCAACCTGATTGATTCTATGATTCTATGATATTATGCAAATAATATTCAAAATTATTTTAATATAAGATAGCATTTGTCTCAGGAAAACAAATGCATAATTTGGTAGGAATAAGTTCAAGGTGTCATTCTGGAGTATGAATAATCTAGTATACAAATAGAGAATGGGAGAGAACTGACTGGAATAACACCATGAAAATGGGTTTGGGGACTATAGTTGGTCAAAACCTGAATTTTATTTCAAAAGTTATAGAGAAATCAAATTTTATACTGGAGATATAAAAATATGCGTAGCATATACCGAATACTTTTCACTACAGAAAGGAGACTTTAATCAGGGTTTCCTGAGTGATACTATGCTTCTGTGACTTTGGTGAATAGGCCTCTCATGAAATTTTAAGAACAGTTGTTTCAATCAAACTAGACATTTCAGCTCTTCCTAAATGTTGGTATTAGAACTTTCACCATGTTATTTCAGTTACCATAGGGTTTATTTTTTTGGGTAGGCTCTTCTGTAGGAGATTTTTGTTGTTGTTGCTGTTACAATAATTTTTTCTACATCAGTCAAGCATTAGTTTTATCTATAGTTTTGTCTCAGAGTTGGTACTCACATGAATTTGCTTCTTAGTACCCTGTTTTCTCTTTCACTCTCTTGGTGTTAATATGTATGACAGGAAATGTGTGTTATCAAAATAAGAGTTCTTACAAGCAGAAGTTCTTACAAGCAGAAGTTCATGCATGGATTTGTCTCAAAAAAGACTAATTAAAACTTGCAAACTGCTTTAACAGTGAACTTCAAATCCATGTTGTGAGGAAAATCTGCTTGCATACCCACAAGAATATTTTCCCATGATATACAAATACCACTGTACTGTTCTTTTGGGCCTCAGGAAATCACAGCAAATTGATGGCATTTTATCATTACAGTCAAAGATACATAAAATGATTTATCGTGTGTTCCCAGGCTGTATAATGAGACACACTCTTCTATCACCATTTAAGCCTTTGGATCTTCTAATGGCAGAACAGATGGAATTGTTAACTCTCTAAGGAGCCATGTGACACTTCTAAGACTGCCTTTGAGTTTTCCCAGTTATTTATATATATATAAATATATATATATACTCATCCTCTTGCTACTTGTACAATTGCTTGACTATCATTGTTAAAAGAGACTGCTATTAAATCCTTCCCTGACTTAGATCATATTCAATTCCTTTATTTATAATATGTATATAAGGTTCATAACAGATTCCTTTCCTTTCCAAAATAATTGGATGGTTGATATCAAGAAGAAATGACACATGCCATACTTTTTACTCATCCAAGTCCCTTGAAAACTTTCCAACATAACTTCTCTAACAAGGAGCTATTCTATAATCTATTTCTAATGAGGTGTACAGCTTTTTGATAAAGCAGTCATATTCATAGATGGTGGTATTTTTGCAGTGGTGAAAACACTTGGAATATAAATAGAAAATNCTGGGCAACCTGTTCCAGTGCCTCACCACCCTTACTGTAAAGAACTTCCTCCTAACATCTAGTCTAAATCTCCCCTCTGCCAGTTTAAGCCCATTGCCCCTTGTCCTGTCATTGCAGGACCTTGTAAATAATCCTTCCCCAGCCTTCCTGTAGGCCCCCTTCAGATACTGGAAGGCTACTATCAGGTCCCCTCGAAGCCTTCTCTTCTCCAGGCTGAAGAGCCCCAACTCTCTCAGTCTGTCCTCATAGGAGAGCTGCTGCAGCCCTCTGATCATCTTTGTGGCCCTCCTCTGGACCCGCTCCAACACTTCCATGTCCTTCCTGTGCTGAGGGTTCCAGAACTGCACACAGTACTCCAGGTGGGGTCACCTGGAGTAAATGTTATGGCTTGTGACTGTGTGTGTTTTAATTACCAAGTTGTGCCATAGTTTACTTTCTGGCCTTAAAGAAAAATGGCAAAATTTCAGCACACTCATTTGACTAATTTCTATTAGCTTCTAAAACAGGGAGGGGCACATAGACAGTGTCTCAAGAGAGTGATGCCTGGCCCAGGCCATCTTCACAAATACACCTGCTATCCATAATCTTCTGGCTGTTGATTTCTTGGCTCAAAAATTTTTATCTTGAAATGACACGTACAGGCTAGGCTATTTTCACACCACAGGTTTTAAGACATTTTAAGATCCTTAAACAGAATAATATGTCCTAACGCTTTGTGGATGGCATGACTGTAGATAGATTTAAATGAATATGCAAATTGCATAGTTTGAATTGAATTACAGAATACTTTTGAACACTGGTTCTTTGTCACCTTGCCCAAGACAAATCTTTAGCATCTGTTGCTCATTCGCTCCTCCAGACCAAGGACTTTATAGATATGAAATCAGTAACAAAGTGTTTCCTTTATATCACTGTCATTTTGGATTTCTACTATGAAGAATTCCGAAAGTTTTGTAGCTATCTTGCTACAGCAATGAAAATTATCTAAACAGATATAAAAGGTGCTACCCAGCCTATATAATCCTCCTGTAATTATAGACATTCAACAACGCTATGTTCTATTCATTTCTCCAAAACACATCAAATTTCCAACTGTTATTCTACTTTTTGTACTGCTGGCATTTGCTGAAATAGGATTGCAGATCTAGGAATATTTGTTTAATATGGATTCAAAATACATTTGAGTTTATTTTAAAGTTATCTTTGTTTACCTCCAAAAGGCTCTCTCTTTAGATGACATTTTGACATAGCTACTATATTTTAGGTAAAGTGCAAGAGACTAAGGAAATCTTTTCATTTGTGTTTAATTGAAACTTCCCTCCAGGAACTCCTGTTGATAAAAGGCCAGACAAGTTTTGCATTCCGTTTCTGTAGTGTACTCGATAACCATAGAGTTATGCTTGTACTTGCCATACTCTCTAAACATTTTATTTCCCTTAAGCTCTAATATAATGCTGTCGTCTCTTGTAATCCCCAGAAAATGAAAATGTAGAAGGCTTTTTTATTTTTTAATATTTTAAAAAAAAATTTTTGTCAAAGAAAACCTTTTTGTCCTTTGAAAATGAAGTTCAAGTTGCTACATTTGTCTTGATGCATGCAGCACTTTTCTAGTGACTTTACAGGTCTGAGTGATTTCTGGTAATTTGTTTTGTTTTGTTTTGTTTTTTTCTGGGAAAAGTTAAGTGAAGAATTTTGATTTTAGGCCAGCCAACCACAGACAAATAGCTTGCATGTTGCTGGTATACTTCACATAAATGAAGAAACGCTGAGTGTGGTGTACACTTGAAGAGATACGTTTCTTTTATTCTTTTCTGTAGCATGCACATATTGCTATTCAGCTTCATTTCACAGCTCCAGAGTAGAGAAATCTGATTTGTCTTTGTTATTAGTGTATAAACATTCCATCAAACAGAAAGCATCCCAGCAACCCAGTGCAGCACCTTTGTGCTCTACCTGCCTGAACAGAGATTTGGCACTTGAACAAGCTGTTTATTATTGTCTCAGATACATGCACTTTCCCTGAGATATTAGTACTGCTCATCTGAATGTTACACTGGAGTTTCTAGAGCCTCCTTTAGAAAATATTGCTTCCTTTCAAAAGAAGAGTACAAATGTAGAATTCTAATATTCATGGTCCATCAACTATTGAAGACAGTCAGAGAAAGAAAAAGAAGCCTGATCCCTATGGCTAACTCTCTGTTATATATTTTTTCCTATAGAAAAATCTTTTCAATAAATACATCTTCTGAGTCCTGAATTCTGTAGGTTTGGACTATGTTTAATACATGAGCGTAAAGGTTCAATTATCCAGAACAGCTTTCATTTTTTTTTACACTATCCTGAAAATGGATGGCTAAGGTCAAATTTCCAAGTTCCTAGACAACTCTTCCAGGCATTCAGCTAAGGTTTGGAAGGCATATGGCAGCACCACCAAGAGCAGCAGATCTCAAGAAAACAGTACTCTTGATCTTTCTGCATAATAAAAACACAAGCTATTTTATGTATATGTATATATATTATATATATATATATAAAATTCATGTATAGTTTCAGGTTTTGAATCTTTTACTAATGCATATGTGGATGACATTCAACTTCTGTCCACCTATAAATTAGGCATCTAACCTAAAGAAGTCTTCAGACTATTCTTCATAGTAAACAAGAAGAGTTAAATGCCATCAAAACTCAGTCCTTCCCATGTTAAAACAGGAGGCTAAAACAGATCAAATGAATATCTACCTTTTTTTTAAAAATCTTTCTCCAAGGTATAAACTCTGGACAATTAACTGAGTAAGAATGATTTGTTATCTTCATAGTGACTAACTCAATAGGTATAGAATTGTCAGGAACAGGTTTTTGTTCTGTCTTTAAAACAAATTAACCTGTCAGTGTCTCAATTCTCTCTATTAAGTTTGTGGGGTTCTATAATTTACCTGTTCTAGAACATGTTTTAATTGTGATCTGGCACTGAAATCACTGCATTGACTAGAGTCCAATTGTTTCAATTTTAAAATGGCTGTGATTTTAATCTTCAATGTTGACTTGTTAGCATTTCTAGCAGTTATATGCTAACTAGCAAGGTAGCATTTACGAGAAAACTTTGTCTTCTTTACTACCATGGTCCCTAAGTTATAAAGCAAAGCTGTACACTTTTCAGACTCCTACTACTTGTTTCAACTGGGCAGTGGATTTTGCTGTAACCCTGTTAAGAGTCGATGGACAGGAGGTTCATCTTTTAATTCCTAATGCTACTTTGATTTTAACTACTTAAGAAAGCAATTGGTACTGTCAGCATCATTTTGATTCATGTTATATATTTTTATTGGTATGTATGAGTTGAAATTTTTGTGCTCTGGATTTAAGTAAAGTTTTTTTCCTTCAGAAGTGTTTGGTTTTGGTTGTGTATTGAACTGGACTGCTCCACAAAGAAAATTCTTAGCATGTCCACATTACTGTAAAAGCTTTCCCATTATACTCAAGCACCAACTCCACTTCTAAGCTTTCACACATTAAGAACAATAGATTGGCTTTCTTTTTCTGACAAAAGACATACCAATGGCATGGTTTACCATTTCTTTTTCTCTTTTTAAATAATTCAGATTGAAACTGTGGAAGGAGAGGCTAACATGATTTATGCGGTGAAATTAATATTTAGATTAAGTTACTTAAGCTTATTAGTTCACAAGATCTATCTTATATGTCTATATTTGTTTGGCATGT
Source organism: Eubucco bourcierii (assembly GCA_013396675.1). Classification (NCBI taxonomy): domain Eukaryota; kingdom Metazoa; phylum Chordata; class Aves; order Piciformes; family Ramphastidae; genus Eubucco; species Eubucco bourcierii. The sequence goes on along the minus strand of VWZE01009753.1, from coordinate 88,213 downwards.
CTATATATATGTCTACCTTAATGAGAACTAGCATTTAAGCTCTTGCTACAGTTAACAAAGGAGTAGCAGATCTAGTCCTTGGAGTATGGAATGCTAATTGCCACTACCCACCTCTGTACGAGGAAATTAAACAGAAAGAAGGTGTGGACTCAGGTATTAGATGTTAGTCATCCACACTATTAAATTGTCATTCATTTAGTTTTAGCTCACTCCAAAAAGTGATCATAAGAATAATTCCCAGGCATGTTTTGAAACAAAAAATAGATCAAATACTATTTACGCCAGTTAATTTAGATGCTGCTCACCTATTTTGGACAGAGAGGCCAATAATAAGGGTTCAATTACACCACTCTGGTTAACCTCTAGACCTGAATAGTTCAAGTTTGCTTAACAGTTTGCTTTGTTTACCCACATATAGATGCTTACTGTCACCTGAGATGCTCTAGCAAGCCCTGTTTAGCCCTCAGTACCCTCTCTAAAAGAATATGGAACTCCTCTGAGTGCTCTGCTGTACTTGTAAACAATCTGTAGGTATTTCATAAAAGATAGTGTATGTCAAAAGTGAAAATGGTCCAACTTTAAAATATTCCAATTAACATCAAACCAACACAATATGATACAAGATATTTACATGAGGACAACTGAATTAAGATCTACATTTCATCTTCAGGGTGAGTTGAAAAGCTGTCCAGGTTCTGTTGACTGTATTGTTGGAAGAGTCTCTTATGGCACCAAGGTGCTCTTTTTAATCAGTTGAATATGTTCCAGAAATTTTAAACTATTTTAGCTCAGGCTTTGAGACAATTTGCTTTACAAAGGTTTATATTTCAAACCTGTTTTTCAGAACTATATATATGTAGATTACTATGAAGGCCATTTGCAGCTATCTGTTTTGAGATGGGTTTACTTGCATTGTAGCTAGATATTGTTTATGTGAATGTAGATCTCCTATTTGCTTTGAGACTTCAGCTGACTTACCGTGAGTATTCATGACTACCTCAATTGTTGTAGCTCTTTTTTAATATTCATCTACAGTATTCCACTTATGCATTTTACGATGTTTGGACTTTTTCCAGCTTCTCTTCTGACTGCAATGGTTATGTTGCAAGTTGCTGTAACAGGTGTAATCACTAACTGGTTGTTATACTGTCTGCTTGCATTTATTTGGTTTTTTTTTGTTTTGTTTTGTTTTTTGGGTTTATTTCCTTTGGTAATGTCAGTGTGTGATTCAATTGGAAGCTTTTTGGCAGTTTCTGGCTCTTTCTTATGCATAATGTTCCTGTCTCTTCTCATTTCTGAATGTAGTTCTTCTGTTATCTTATAGGGATGTGAATCTCAAACATATATTTTGACAACTTTTTTTTGTGTGGGTTTTTTTTTTGTTTTGTTTTGTTTTGGTTTTTTTTTTTTCAGTTAACAATTCTGTCATGGTTTGGGAGTTCCTTTCCCACCCCCACCCCCCCCTTTGTAGAATGACCCAGACTAGAACTCAGCCGGTTGGAAGTTAAGGAATGAAGCTCTATTTATAGCTTAGTACAATGTACAAGCAGATAGATACACTATATACAGGAGTAGTTACAGAAATACACAAGTTAAAGGTAATACAGAAACACAACACCCCTCCCAGAAATCAGAGACCCCAGGAGGGGCTCTCAACCACCCTTCCACCTTCTCCCCACCCCTGTACCTTACCCCGAGGTTTGCCTTACGTGCGAGGTGAGCTTGGAGGATCAGCCAGGGGGGGTAGAAGAAAAGTGGTTAGTGAAGATTAATCAGCAAAGAGGAACTAGAAGCCAGACCGCATAACACACTGTTCCCCCTGAGAGAGACAGACTGAGAATGCCTTATCTATGTTTTGGTTTCTTTTCCCAAAAAAATCTCAGCAAGCCTGTGAGTAAAATAGACATCACCATGTCTTCCTTTCACAGCCTATAGTGTAATTTTCTCTATTAAAATATTCCAATTAGCCTCAAACCAGCATAAATTCTTACTTCTAGCCTCCAGGATTCCTGCTCAGCCCATGTGAATGTCAAGTCTGATGAAGTCAAGAGATGAATGAGAATATGTATTTTAAAGAATGCTTCCTTAAATTTCAGCAGTTGAGATGTTACACAAGAACTTTTATGTCCATAGTCTTTACTTTTATCAGAACTCTAGCCTGTATTTGAATGTCAGATGGAAATGGGTATTGATAACATACCTTTCATAGAATCATTCAGGTTGGGAAAGACCTCTAAGATCATCAAGTCCAATCATGAACCCAACACCACCATGCCCACTAAACCATGTCCAGAAGGACCACATTAAGTGTTTTTAAATACCTCTAGGGATAGTGACTCCACCACCTCCCTGGGCAGCCAATTCCAATGCCTGACCAGTCTTGCAGCAAAGAACTTATTCCTAATATGCAATGTAAACCTCCCGTGGTACAATTTGAGGCCATTTCCTCTCATGCTGTAGCTAATTACTTGGGAGAAGGGATTGACCCCCCAAGCTATCTTTTGCCTGTTTCTTGGTCTTTTTCCCACATTTGACTTCTTTACAAATGGATCTCAGGAATCATCATTCTCTATTCACTTATCTCAGCCTTTAGGAATTAATTAAAATCCTGTGCTGCCTGTGCTCCCTTTGCAACTTTGCTTTTAAAAGAAAATTAATTCTTCCTTCTGCTATGTTACTTTTCCCACCTACTAATTTTATAGTGAGTAAAAATAGGTCTCCTTGAATCTCCTATGTCATCTTGTGTGTATTAAAATTGTCATCTCGTATGTACTGCAACAATTCCCATTTTTTCAGGTATTTTATTCCATTCCCCACTATCTAGTATTTGCAAGATTCCGTGACTGCCGGCATTATTCTCTCAAACATGTTGTGTATATACATATGCATAGATAGATAGACAGACACAGCATAAACCTAAAAAGATTCATCACTTAAAACAGATGAAGATTTGCTAAGGTGCATAGCATAAATGTGACCACAGCCCAGAGGATGGAATACATTTTCCCAGTCGTACTCTGTAATATCCATTTTCATGTTAACTACACCAAATATCCTATTCAGATTTTTATTCTTAGTTCCCGTTGACAGTAATTAGAGCTATCACTAAATCATAGAGCTTGTGAATTGGCTTTGGAGGCAGTGGTTACTGCTGGTTGTATGCTGTGCATGTATCTCCAACATGGAAAACAGGACCCCTAGAGAGCTATATGATAGGCTGGCCAAGGGAGAGAAACTCCATTGTGTCTTATAACTGGTTCTTCACATATCACTTTACATGTGGAAGAATATAGGCTGTGAATGTCCACTCAATTCCTATTTCCTAGTATTTCAAAAGTATGTTTTGGTTGTTAAGATTCTACCCTGTAAACCTTACTTTTAGTTTGACCTTTTTAGAGTCAAGACCATACCATCTTCCACCTAATTAGCCATTTCTTCAGAGATATTTTGTGGGCATTTCTTATTTCTCGGTTTTAGATTCTGAGCCTGATTTGATGAGCTAATGATCCTATTAGTAGACTCAGCATGGTAGTGACATTTTCAGAAATAGTATATAGGAAAAGATTGGAAAATAGGTTGTTTCTTAAACATTACTCATATTCTTTGTGCTCTATCCTTCCAAAGAATCTGCATGGTGACATTTTGAGGACAAATTGAACAAAAATATTTTATATCTGGGTGGTAACATTCTGCTGATTCTGTGTTTGTGTGGGTAAACTGCTTTTGGGGTCAAAATATCTTGCTTCATTCCTAATTATTTAAGGGTGGTTTTTTTTCCACCATCTTCAACATTTTGCTGTATTTGTTTTCATTTGAACTAAATTGTGGCTGGAAATATAATTTCTATTTCATATTATGCCAATTTTCTATCCCACTCTTTATGAACAAGTCAGACACTGACTTTAACAGCTATGTTGTGGCTTAAGAAGCTAAGAGCTCAATTGGTATTCAGAGGTATGTTTCAAAATTTTAACTATTAGTTCTGCAAGTAGAGGGAAAAAGTTTCCTTGTAGAAGATAGGAGTGAAAGGCAGCAGCTATGGGAAATGGAAAGATCTGGAGATGTATTTTGCTGCTTTGATAAGGGCTGTGATTTTAATCAGTCTTTTACCAAACTGGACAAAGTCATTCCATTTCTCAGTAGAACAGCGTATACAGAGTGAATACAGTACTCAGTGGGGTAGTGTACTTGAGAAGAGATGACAGAGTACCTAGACAGTGGTCTAAACAGCATAATCGTTCTCACACACAAAAATGGGTTGTATTTTATCAAGTGTTTCAAACTTCACACTACAGAAATGCGTCTGGTTCTTTCAAAAACATTTGTGCAGTAACTGGAGATGTTAATTATCATTCCCCATTCCCATATTCATCTCAGTTCTGCTTTGGCCTGTGAATCTTTTGAGATCAGATAGAAAGAGAACCTGTAGAACCTGTAATGTGACATTTTGGATACTACTAATGAAGAACCATATAGAAAACTATTTTCAATTTGATAAAGCCAGCAACACCTCATTATTATGGAAACATCAATTTGACCCTGGGTCTCCTACAACCCAAAGTTCAAACCCAGATTATGGAGCATATCCATAAGAATTAATATAAATTTATTTTTTCAAGCAGACGTGTTGATGATTCATACTTCTGTTGCAATCAAGGAGGAGTAGTTTTATGGATATGCCAAAGTCTCTGAAAACCTGATGTTTTCATGTTCAGGCTCTAAATGCCTCCACACGACCGCTCTGCATAGCCAGCATGACATTGTGTGGAACTGCACATCACAAGACATCCTGCCTGCACCTGAAAGCCTACTGCCAACACAGGAAGTCCTGGAGATACACAGATCATCCAGAAGAGATCAGGACCAGGTCAGAGACTGTCTGCTTCCTTTCCCCAGCAGCCTGGGAAGAATCAAATGTCTCAGTAGATGACAAGACAGTAATTCCCTGAAAGCGTTTGGGTACCGCCTGAAGCTGTATCTAGCCCCACAAGTCGGGAGATATATGTGAGTAAATACTTAAAGTTTCTTGTAATTCACCATTACCTTTTGCCATAAACAGAAAGGAGCTCCCTGAGTCCATCTAGTGGACAAGCAGCATAATTAACCACAGGAGGTATGTTGACCACAGAAACCTCTTCCAGTTTGATTGATGTTTATATATTTTTGTTAGCTATTTCTAGATCTATTTATTCCTTTGTAAAATGTTTCCACAACCGTGTGAAGAACTGATTATTACTAAAATTAGTGGTTGGGGAGGGGGGAGGCAAGACTCCTGAATATCAAAATTAATAAACAATATTAACTTTTGAAAAATATCATCTCGCAATAATTACCCCTCCATAACATCCTATCCCTTAAACCACACTCCTGGTGATAGTAGATGTCTCCAGTCTGCAATTCTGACATCTGTGATATGAAGTTATCAAATGTGGTGTGTTAATATAACAACCTGTTGCTTTCTATTATGAAAAAAAAAAATCAGCTTGAATGTATGCCTTATGCTTAAAATTGACATCAAAGTGTTAACCCTGTGATAAACTTTTGTTTGGAAATGTTCTCACTGTTTCTCAGATGTCTGCAGCAAGCTATTGGTTTTGGTTTTGCTTGATTTGTTTTGTATTTCCAAATGAGATTTTACCGAGAAATAAAATATATGTAATCATTCTCTGTGGCTATCTGTGCCTTCCCTTTGCCTGTCAATAATTTTTTAACCTGTTCAACAAGTTCAACGAATGTTCATATAAACACAGATGTTTCTAAAGTGCTCTGTTCTTATTCATATTGTAAAAACAGACAGCTAAGTAATGGGGAGAGAACATACAAGTGTTTGCAGTATGACCCCAGCCCTTATTAAACTGTAGGAAATACACATGGAAGAACTGCATTAAAAAAAAAAAATCAGACAAATTTTGTATGGAGATCATATTTTCCTAGATAACACTGGAGATAACTCCACGGCAAAATATAACGTATAGTTTTCTGTGCTCATGATTCTTTAGGTTTTAGTTTTTAAATATCTTACCTTTCTCTTTAAAATGGGTTTCAGATCTACATTTCATCTTAAGTATTATTTTTTAAAATACTTAACCCCACATTTTGCTCCCCACTTTCTCACTCTGTTTTATTTTTCCTCTCCCAATAAACTCAGGAATACTCAGTTCACACGTGGTTATGGAGTAATACAAACCAGGATGAAGTTTGCTTTACAGTTTCTGGTTTCTACAGTAATGTGAGCTCTTACATTCTTTTGCCTTTCCTACATTAGCACTAAGGGAGCTGTTTTGGAGATTGGTTTTACCATCTGATGTCCTGCTTTCTATAAACTACACTGAATCACCTTTATGAGAGCTGTGCCATGCTGTGAACGTGAGTGTTGCAATCTGGACAGATATTTGCCTTCTAAGTGGTAACTAAAGTTGTCAAGTTAATAGCATCTGATTAATGAACAGGAAATCCCTTTTTCTTGCACTGAGTTTTTTTTCTAGACCATGAATCATAATTGAAAACGAGCAAAACTCAGGACAAAAGCAAAAGGAAACCAGAGAAGGTAACCAGGCATCCTGCTCAGTGCAAAGGCTAATTTGAAAGCAGATGGAGCAAATCTTCATACAGAACATTGCGAGACACCCAACAGGCCAGCTCATTTCATGAATTACATTGCCGTCCTGAATTTTAATGTGACAGGTATACTTTCAAGTCTGTTGTTTATTCTTCAGTACTTGAGGACTATGGAAAGATCACAGTGGACTCTTTACCTGTATTTGTCGATCATGTTTAGGAAAAATAGAATGTACAGAGGTCCTCAGTCGTATATCTGGTTATTCACTTTATGTGGTTATAATGTCGAGTGAAATACCAAGATCAATTCCAGTGAAAGGATTTTACACAAACTGAAGAATAGTGAGGATGAAATATCCATTGTAAAACTATTTTTACCTGAGCCAGCATCAAAACACCTACATAGGGGAGTAAGCTCTTTTCATACATCTAAAATTAGGATCCACAAACCATCATATGGTTTCATTGCAGCCAGACCTAACTTGTCCTAACCAAACTTGCAGAGAAACAGCTGTTCCCAAACCACCATTGTCACATAATTTATTTCTGAAGTCTTTGTGGTAGGTCTGTTGCTATAACAACATATTACTCTCTGTTGCTAATGCATATGTCTCAGAAACTATTAGAGAAGTACAACTATCCCAAAATTGACTTTAATTAGATTAGTTCAAAAATTAGTCTCTAGCGTTCTACATCAAGGGGGAAGTCTATGATAAACCTTATCTGTAAAAGTACCTTGGTTCAACTGTATTCCTCTTAATTTTGTAACTGTTGAACTTAGTTGTATAGAAGACAAAAAGGAGATGAATTCAACAATTCTTTCCCTCCTAATTGCAGGCATGAAATAATCACATTTAACCAGGAAATCTTAAAAGTGCATATTTTCTGGTTAAATGCTTTACTTCTGCTTTTTTGTTTTTAAAATATTTGGATAGATCTAGATATTTTCAGGTCATTACTGCATTTCCCCCCCCTCCTTGTACTACAGCTCTTAATAACACCAGAAAGCTGTACTGCCATTTACTGAGAACGTTGGGTTAAGAGGAACCTAATGAAGTTCAACAAAGGCAAATTCAGAGTCCTACCCCTAGGGGGGATCTGATTTTTACATTGTATCTCAACCTTCCTGGTTGTTCTTTATCCTAATTTACTGTTTGACAGTGATAGGAAGAATATAGCAAAATACTACTGAAACCGGTGGGACTGGTATTCCTGGCTATCACCCTTCCAGTGGGGTTCAGCCAGGCCAGTGGGTCCTTTCCAGTCCTGAACTCCCGTACAATAGTACTACTTTACCTAGCATGGTCTGGAAGCAGGGAAGATGTGGTGTTTTCAGTTTTAGATATGCAATTAGACATTATATATTCACCAAATAAAAACTTATTCTTCAAATTCAATTTGCTGTAACATCACTTCTCTCAAAGCTGCAGGTTCAGTGTTACTCCACTACTTTTCTGAATGTAACTCGGTTGGTGTTTCTCACTACAACAACATTCTGTTGCCATGTCATAGAGCAAGACGTACAACTCTTTTGAAAGAGCTGGTGGAAGAAGCCATCATTCAAAAATAATTGCTAACAGAAAAGTTCACTGCAGCACATTTTATCAAGTTAAAATTACCCAATCACTAATAGTATATGCAAATCTTCAGCTTTTTTTTTTTTTAATTTACATATAATAACAGTAACAATGATAATAATAAAAACCAGTCTTTCAGTCTGCTGTTCATATTGCAAGACTTTTCTTTCTCAATGTCTGGAAAATTCACAGCTTTTGAAATTGGACCCATTGAAAAATGATAGCATTAGTACTAACTGTTTCTCTACTCAATACTTTGTCTAAACTAGCATTAGTTGAAGAAATGAATTCTTCATGAAGGAAATCATAATTTCTAAAGAGCCCTCACCAAAACTGATTTTTTCACATGTGTGATAAAACTGTTTCTTCAACTGAACGACAATGACTCTCAGCTCTGTCCTGCCTTGTAACTATAATGTCCATCACTGATGAATAGATTCAGCCTACGCTCTTCAAAAGTTATTGAGAGATGATTTGCTTACTGAAGGATGTAAATACTTTGTTAACTTCCTTTAATATATTAATAGAGTTCTAGTATATAAAACATTCAGCAAAATGATCTGAAAGATTTTTAACATGTCTCAAAAATGCATCATGGGACAAATATTGAGGCCAGCATAACCAGCAGGATTTTATATTGAGTAATGATCTATTCCTGTGTCTTCCCACCTGATATTCCTGCTTGTCACAAGATCTCAAAAGCAGAGTGAGAATAGCATCACAGAGATTATCATTCTCCTCTTGGTAAATTGATAGCAACGAGTAGAAAATTACATCGAGTCGGGGTTTTTATGGTTTTGCTTTTTTTTTTTTTTTTTTTTTTTTTTTTCCCCTGTTTGGAAAGTTCATGAAATCTACTAAGTGAAGAAAAGAAAAGGTAATGTCCCAGAAAGAAGTGTCAATGAGACATGAGGAGTAGTATGCTAAGTGACTTAGGAGACCGAAATTCCAGGTACTGGTGTGGCACCCACAGGGGTGATGAACACAGAAAAGCAATGTCTTTTTATGCTGTAGGAAAACTACTTTCAGATGATGATAATCATGGAGAGAAGGATCATAGGATTTGTCACACTGGATCAGACAAATCCTATGTTCCTTCTCATTTGTTGAGTCTTGCATTTTTACTGCCTTCTGCCTTACGTGACCAATGTCTGATGCTTGAAGGGAAGTTGAAGAAAAGCCCTTAATGCACTGAGCCAGTTGTGTGGAAAGGAAGGTACAGAAGGGGATATCTTCTTGACTCCTGCAGCTATCAATTTACTCTCTGAAGCATAGTAATAGATTACTTTAACATTCATATTGTTGTTATTACTCATAAAATTATTCAGCCCTTTAAAAATCTTTCAACAATATTTGACTTAATAATCTCCTGCTGGAGTTAATTCCAAGGGATGACAGCATGCTGTGAAAAGTATTCACTTGCACAATTTTTGCTGTACTTTTGCCTTCCATTTATTTTATTTCACATCCTTTATTGATTCATTGTGGCATAGGGTTAAAAGTAGGGCTTTATCATTCTGCACTTCTTAAAAATGAATAGAAATAAAAGACTATTCCATTTTCCTATATGAAATAAAATTCATGGTGTTTTTTTCTATGTGTGTGTGTATAACAAAGAGGTCAGTGTTTTTTTTTTTTTTTTTTTTTTTCTGTACCTGCTGTCGTGGCAGGCTTAAACAGGTCAAAAAAGGCTTACACATCTCCTGGCTTGCCCAGACAGTTTTTTCTGCTCTCCCTCTTTCTGCTATGGGGAGAAGCAAACATGGGAAAGAGGACAAAGAACCTGGAGCCATTGAGTCTAAGGACTCTGGCCTGCCCAAACTTGTTTTACAGTGGTAAGCAGAGTACACATGCTTAGCTACTACATGCCTTGTGCAAAGCCTGTGTTCTGCCCTAAAAACAGAATAAAGCAAGCCTATGTCTTCACTTAATATGGTCAAGCTTGGCTAACTGCCATTCTGATTGTTATTCTGTGTCCAAAGGCACATTAGTTTAGGGTTGTATTGATAAAAGGAGATGAGCAGGTAACACAACATCCTCTGCCATTGTATCTGTGCTTGCTGCTTGGTACTGCTTGCTGCCGTTGCTCACTGCCTTATTGCATTCTGAACTGCCTGGAAATTCCACTGCCTTGAGTTTACCAGGAATAGGCGCTAAATGACTCCACATGATCTGCATGCATAGCCAGCAGACTGTGCAAGACTGCACATCACAAGACATCCTGTCTACACCTGAAGATCTCCTACCAAGACAGGATGTCCTGGAGACATAGATGATCCAGAGATATCAGGATCAGTTCAGAGGTAGTCTGTCTTCTTTCCCCAGCAGCCTGGAAAGAATCAGAAGCCTCAACATCTGACAAGACAGTAACAGAATTCCCTGAAAGCATTTGGGTACTGTTTGAAGCTGTAGCTAGCCCCACAAGTCGGGAGATATTTTGTGAGTAAATACTTAAAGCCTCTTGTAATTCACCATTGCCTTCTGCCATAAGCAGAAAGGACCTTCCTGGGTCCATCTAGTGGACAAGAGGTACAATTAACTGCAAGCAGCACATTGACCACAGGAACCTTCTCTTCCAGTTCAACTGAGTTCAATTAATTTATGTGTGTGTGTATATGTGTATATATATATGTATACATATATGTGTATATATATGTATATATTTGCTAGTTATTTCTAGATCCTATATTATTATCTGTATAATCAAAATTAGTGGTCTGGGGTGGTGAGAGTTTTGAATACCAAAAATCAACAAACAATATTAATTTTTTAATATCATATCTCTCACCAATTAATTACCCCTCCATAACACCTGCAAACAGAAAAGTTCATGATGGCAAAATGTTCCGTCATAAAAGATAATATCATACTTCCTCTAGATACATTCTGGATTTACATGGTATATTCTGCTGTGGCCATTTGAGTTAGATTCCTAACTCAGACATAAAAAAAAAATAATAAAAATAAATCAAAACAGAGAAACTTAGAGGTGGAAGCTCTAAGGTGAACATTCTAGGGATAGGCCATATATTGGCAACAATGCATAAGTTAATATAATTTCATTGGAGCATCAAGGGCTTTATGTCTGGAAGCACAACTTGGACCTTCCCCTTGCTGCTTCCATCTCTTCGCCTGCGCCTGATGCTATCTTCCCCTGCTACTGTTTTGGTTGCCGCTTCTTTTGCTGCTTTGCTGCCGCTTGACCCTTTCCCCATCTTCCCTCAGGTTATTATATTCTTGTAGTACTTGTATTTTTCCCCTATACTGTTATATTTAGTTTTAACTATAAGAAATACAATATTTTTCCTGACTTCACCAAAAAAACCCAAAACCAAACCAAACCAAACAAAACAAAAAAACAAAAACAACAACAACAAAAAACCAAAACCCCAAACATGTTGTGGTGAGTTTATTCTACCAGGGGAGAGATCCACCCTAACCTGGTACATCTGCATATACTGTTTCCCTGTATATACTTCTATTAAAGTAGGTTGACAGATTTCCTGAAGAAAATTCAGTAAAATCTTAAATGTTAACATGGAAAACAATCCCCACCTATCACTTAATTTTCATCTTAGAGTGATCATTCCAAAGTTTAAATTCTGCCCCAGAGTTTCATGTGGAAATGAGAACAGGAAATGCATTTTTAGAGGCAGAAGGGAACATTGTGTTTATCCTACCATATGTACAAATTGTAAAGAGATTCCTATTTTTATATCAAGGCATACATGCTGGAGGATGTGGAATTCTGCTAAGCTTGTTTCATTTTATCTCCAAGAATACTGGACTGAGATTATTTTGGCATATTTTCTGATTACAGATGATACTCCCTTGATTGATAGTTGGATCACACTGTCTAATATAACTAAGAAATGTGTACCCAAATATAGAAAAGCATTATTTCAGGAATAATTAATAATACATGCAATCTTACAGTTGGTGAAAATTCCCAGAAATGTACATACCCATATTTATATATTGACAAATATAATCTTAATTAACCTTTAGCACAGTTAGGTGATGAAGCTACTTTGCTGTGAAATCAAATCCTGAGTGTCTATATTGATTCAGTTAAGCACATTACTTTTAAAAATTATTTTTAATGTCTTCCATTTCTAAATCAAAACTAAATTGTATTTACTCACTGTATTTTTTAGGGCAACTCTCTGGTAAGAATGCTTCAAATTTTAGCCTGAAAGTCAACATAGTCAGTTGAGCACCATTAGATGACTGTTGGTCACTGTGGAAGTATCTGCAAACAGTCTGGTGGGGATTAGGGCCTCTCTCCCCAGAAAAGTGATGAGACCATTAGCTGAGCTGGTATGCATCTATACTAATGCACACAGCATGGATAAGAAGCAGGAAAAAAAGTGAAGCCATTGCTCAGCAAGACATCTAAATGGTAGTCATCACAGAAATGTGGTGGGACAACCCACGTGAGTGGAGTGTTGCAGCTGGTGGATAACAACTTTTCAAAACAGAGAGGCAAGGAAGGAGAGGCGGTGTGGTGGTCCTGTATATCAGGGAGAAATAGCACAACTTGAACACTAGTCTTATGAGGGGCAGTTGAAGAAAATTGGGGTGTCTTCAGAAGAGGAGGCTGAGGGAAGACTACCATAAAGCAGCTTGAGAGATGTGGAGGTCAGTCTCTTCTCACATCCAACGAGCGACAGGACAAGAGACTGAATCCTGTCTGTTGCTGCAACAAGGCTATAAGAAGGGAAAGACAGGATGGAGATGAAAAGCTCTTTAACTAAAGCAACAAGAATTTGCTTCTTCTCACCTTGTCTCTGCACTTGAGAGGCATAGCAACATGTCAAATGGGACAGCGGAAGAGAGGCTACTGAGCACCTCTGCTCCTTCTTCTTAACTGTTGCCTCTCTGTATAGGATCTTAAACACCAGATGCTCTCATTTGTGTCCTTTTTTATTCCTATCATGCTTGAGGTCAGCAAATCTGCAGAAGTACTTCCAGTTAGGTGCATTTATGCAACCTGGTGTGTACTAGAAACTGAAATTTTCTCTATCTGTCTCTTCTGGAAGGACCTATTCATCACTTGATTGCAGAGCACCTTTAAACATCTTTTGAAAGAATTAGGGTCTGCACAAAACAAAACTGCAAGTGTTAATTTTTTTCCTTTTTAGATGGTACAGAGTTGATAAATGTTTTGGTAGGTTTTCAGAGTTCTGGGCTTCCTTCAACAAGGTTTTTTTGAATTAGATGATTTGGTACATTTGTTCAGTGTTTCCAGATGTTCATCCAGGTGTGCAGGTTTCTGTTTAATAACTAGAAATGCCCCTACTGCTGACCAATCTCTTTAATCAGCTCAGTGCTCCATCTGCTGCTACATAGCAGTCTAGGATTTTAAAAGAATTCTTCCTTTAAGGAGCTGACACAGGTCCATTCAGCTCCTTTTTTTTTTTTTTTTTTTTTTTTTTTTTTCTGTCTGAAGAAGCATATTACTTATGTACCACTGGAGTGTGTTAGATTTATTTTAAAAAATGAAAGAGTTTTTGCCCTGTTTTCCTTTTTGAAGCTATGCCAGAATGCATACAAGATTTGAAGTTTCCCAGCCCTGAAGGAGGAAAAGCATAGTAGTGATTCTGCACCTCAGCTCTGAGTAACTCTTGTCTCAGAGAAAGGGGACTGACTGCAATGAATTTGCTTATATCCTATCATTGATTAATTCATCCACAGAAATGGCCTTGGGAACAGAAACTTGCATTTTCCAATTGCCTACTGAATGAATATCTTTGTGTTGCCTCTGTACAGCATGTGTTTGCTGGTCATTATTTCTAGGTAGTTGAACGTCCCTTTTCGATGTAGTGGGGACCTGCATGCCTTCCAGAAGAGCTGGGTGTCACGGAGCCCTGTTATTATCATTCGGTATTGCAGTACTAAAGCTTTTAAGCACTTGAACATTAGCTGGGATCTGGTCTTGAGAAGTTGGTAGCATGACTCACTTTTCTTACTCAGCTTCCACAAAGTCATGATAATGACACTTCTTTAATCTAAATACCTGTCTGTCCTTTGCAGTGCCAAAATCATCTCTGCTATCCATTTTTATATTTTCATTTTGATTCTTTGCTTCTCTTTTATATCCCTAAAGATGGATAGGTGAACAAAAGTTTTCAAACATTATCAACTGCGACTTTGGCATTAATGACTGGTGCTGCAAAATACACATGAACCCACAGTAAACTTTCCAGTTTCTTGACTACAGGAAATTATACTGCAAGTGACCCTTAAGTAGCTATTGCATTGGGAGACTATAAAATCAAACCCAGAAAATTATGTAAGAGACAGGGTATTAGAACAGGTGCTGAGTGTGTATGCTGTCTTTTTAGGTTTAGTCTATGAAGCATTACACATCGGTATTTTTTAACCTAATCTTACTGAACACACACACACACACACACAAAATGCTTAACTAGAAATGTGGGAAGAAATTAAAAGCATGTCAGAGGAGCAACAAAACTGACCAAATGGCAAAATGATTAAAAAATCAATAGCAAAGGTAAAAAGCCAAGTCCCCTTCACATTTTGTGGCATGGTAGATGCAGCCTTGAAAGAATCATAAGGAGGGAATAAGACATCCTTAAAAATGTTTGGTTTTGTCATTATGAATCATGATTTGCATGAAGAAAGAGAAAACTTGGCCTCAAGAAAGGCCAGGTAGCCATTTGAAGGTGTACTAGCAGTTTCCAACTTTGTACATTAAAAAAAAAAAAAAAAAAAAAAACCAAACCCCAAAAAACTCCAGTAGTTTAGAAGAGAACGAAAGTGGATACCCATGATAAAGGAGAAATGTAACAAGTGTTACTAAGAATTACACTACTTCAATTTGGGGTTTTTTTGTGATTAACATCTATATCTCAATTTTCTGAAACTAAATTAATTTAGCATGTTCTCGAGTAAGTCATTGCTAAGAGGGAAATATTGGAAAACAGAACGCTTCAAAGAGAAGGCTTCAAGAAGACCTGATAGTAGCCTTCCAGTATCTGAAGGGGGCCTACCGGAAGGCTGGGGAGGGGCTATTTACAAGGTCTTGTAATGACAGGATGAGGGGCAATGGGTTTAAACTGGCAGAGGGGAGATTTAAACTGGGTGTTAGGAGAAAGTTCTTTACAGTGTGGGTTCTGAGACACTGGAAGAGGTTGCCCAGGGAGGTTGTGGCTGCTCCCTCCCTGGAGGTGTTCAAGGCCAGATTGGACAAGGCCTTGAGTGAGCTGTACTAGTGGGAGGTGTCCCTGCCTATGGCAGGGGGTTGGAACTAGGTGATCTTTGAGGTCCCTTCCAACCTTACCGCTCTATGATTCTATGAAATACTTTCTTAAGGGAAAAGGCAGAGCTCTGAGAAGCAACCATTTATAGGCTTAGCAAGGGGATTGATTAAGATGTGCCTGGTATAGTGGAACTGCAGTACCACTGTGCAAACCTGCATCTCTCTCAGTGTGATATTTTGAACACAGTCCTTTGCATCAGCACTCTGAGGTACTGGATGCAGAACTGGGACTTAATCAAACAGTGCTGTTGTTATGACAAACTTGCTGCAGGTATTAGAGAAACATGAAGTTTACAAAAGTGTATTATAATTTGATTCTACAGGGCAGATTTTATGATAGAACAATTATATCTGTGTAAGACTGAAAAATAACCTTGTGAGCCAAGTACACGAGAAGCTGGACACTGCACTACAGTTAAAGATTGGTGATCAAAGAGTTCCTCAAATGTGAAGACTGTGAGGCTCCTTGATAATGGCAATTACGAGGTAACCTAAAAAGATGAACTAGCCCTGGTTACCCAATTACGTTCTTAGGGTGAAGTTGTACAATATGCACCGCTTAATAGCACATTGTAGGAAGATAATTTGGTTTTAGAGCAATGTCAAGAGCCTGTGTATTTAAACAACCACAAACCTACAACCAGTACCGTCGTGTGTCCTTTCCCTTCCCCCCACCCCTCCCCCTCAAACCCCAAATCCTATTCTTTTATAGTGCTATGGCAAGCATAAGACCAGAGAAGAGTGGAGAGGGAGGACTGAGTACTGCACAATGGTGGCAGTGTTACCCTTTACTGATTCAACCTCTACCACTTGCACTTCCCTGATGATCATTTAACATGCAACAGTGACTATATTAAGTATTTTTACTATTCCCTACAAAGTCACCCTGGAGGAATGGCACAGAAGGCCTGCTAAGGTTCTCAGCTTCCATGCTTTAAGCTCCATCTTAATTAGCTGATGGAGTGAATGAAATTATTTTGCTGTTCCCGTGTCCCAACTTGACAAACTGGGACTTGGCACTACATCAGTATAAGACACTCCATGTAGCTATATATGGTATGTGTTAATGATGCTATTAGTAACACGTTGCTGAACGTTAGCATATTAGAGCTTGTAGTTCCATCTCTCTGCGGAAGCGACTTGATTAATGTTAGAGAGAACTTTTTAACAAAGCTATAATTTCTGTGACATTATTTTATATTGTCAAAGAAAGAGGGATAATCTTTACACTGAATATTATTATGTTTAATTAAACAGCATGTGCCAGGCTTCCTCCTCCCATACCCACTCTCACACACATAATATTCTTTTTTTTAAAAAATAAGTCTCCTAAGCCTGGCCTGCTGAAGGCTGATGGGTATCTAACAGAGTGCTAGTTGCAGGGTGCCAAGATGGTGTTTCTGAATACCTAGTATTTTTATATGAAAGCTTGTCATTGAAATAACAGATCTTCTAATTGGAGTAGTGATGCAGTGGGGACACATTCATCAAAGAAGTAGCAGGTAAGGTGTTTTTTAGAAGGGGAGATTGTTAATGATTAAATGGCAATCCTACTAATTAAAAGTCAAGAGTAGATAAATAAGGGATAACTCCCGTGATAATTGCCAAATTTATATATTTAGAGAAATCTAGCACATCATAAATATTAAATTGGGCTATTATCTGAAGTGTGTCTGTGCCAGGGATCCATAAATAAAGACCTTAGGGACTAATCACTAGAAATGTTAATTATTTATTTCCTTCTCCATTTTAACAAATCAAAAAGCTATGTCTTCTTTTCTGTGTAAACCACAAAGAAAACATGCTGCTTTTTTTTTTTTAATTTTATTTTAATGACTCTTTTAAGAAGTAGAAAAGAAAGAATGCTGCAGTAGGAAAGTGCAAACAAGAGAAGACCTCAACCATGAGAAAATCTTTCAAGTAAAAGCCTGACTTCTCTTTTCATTCAAGCATTAACCTATTATTAAGTGCACTAGTTTTGTGTCAATGTGCAGCTTCATTGACTTCAATTAAGCTACCTCAGATACCCACCCTGCAGAGAGAGCAACCACAGACTCTTTAAAAGTCATCCAACACAGAAATGTGGTGAGAGTGATGAATCAGATTGTTTGTGGAATTTTAATTGTGAGTCCTTCCTTGCACCTTATGCAATAATTTATGCAAAGAAGTTACCTAGTGGTCTTTTAGAGCCTCTGGTATTGCTACTGATATTAATGTGACTGATTTGTTCCCATTTTTAGAGGATTAAATGTGTATTATGTGCACAGTTGTATGCACAGTTAGCTTCATTGAATGAGGGTGCTGAGGTGGTTGGACAAATCTCATACAGGATGGATCTTGTGACTGCTGTCTTGTTGGCTCACTCAATGTAGCCAAACACCGCTGTGACAAAACAGGTTGATAAAGCAGGTCCTAACTGTGTGAATTTGACTCTCTTGACTCTCCAGTCTCTGGGAAATTAGAAGAGAAGATGATAGGTAATAATGCATGAGCAGCAAATTCAGTAAGGAAGTTTTATTTACTGTAAGTTCCAAGCACATTTGGAAAGCTCCATGGTGAACTGTTCTGTAGACAAGTCAGACCATTTAATCTGGATTATTCCTGGAATTGCTTTGGTTTGGACAGAGACTATTCTTGATTCACCAGACATTTGAGCTCCCATAACAGAGACAAAAGGGTGGGAGAGACTCAGCAGTTTGACATTGGAGTATCAATAAAGAAATACAACTACTGAAAATTGGCAGTGGTTTACTTTGTATCCCTCTTGTCCATCCTACAGCAATCCTCTTTAGCCTTTTGACTACTGAAAAAGGATAATATTTTCCCTTATATTGGATATTATACAAAAGCTACTAGTTCTAAAGAGTTAAAATGTGTGTGCAGTTCTGGAACCCTCAGCACAGGAAGGACATGGAAGTGTTGGAGCGGGTCCAGAGGAGGGCCACAAAGATGATCAGAGGGCTGGAGCAGCTCTCCTATGAGGACAGGCTGAGGGAGTTGGGGCTCTTCAGCCTGGAGAAGAGAAGGCTTCGAGGGGACCTTATAGTAGCCTTCCAGTATCTGAAGGGGGCCTACAGGAAGGCTGGGGAAGGATTATTTACAAGGTCCTGCAATGACAGGACAAGGGGCAATGGGCTTAAACTGGCAGAGGGGAGATTTAGACTAGATGTTAGGAGGAAGTTCTTTACAGTAAGGGTGGTGAGGCACTGGAACAGGTTGCCCAGGGAGGTTGTGGATGCTCCCTCCCTGGATGTGTTCAAGGCCAGATTGGATGAGGCCTTGAGTGCCCTGTACTAGTGGGAGGTGTCCCTGCCTATGGCAGGGGGTTGGAACTAGATGATCCTTGAGGTCCCTTCCAACCTTACCATTCTATGATTCTATGATTCTATGATTCTAAAATCCAGCTAAGTGTCAAGAATTGCTTGAGGGGAGTACTAGCCAGCTATTGCTGGTGTGTTAAGCCATCAGATCTTTTTGAAGCATACCAAGTAAACATACTGCAAAATCATTTTCACCATGGCACAGTTTTTAAGCAGAAGTTATATTCTGCAAGCTGAGATCCTGACTCCTTTCTGAAATCCAGTAGTTTTGAAAGGATAAAAGCACAGCAAGTTTGTGAAGTCATTCATCCAATATCTGAGGCCAAGAGTAAAAATAGGACCCCTGACCTCTCCCTTCTTCCTCATTTATATACTTTTCTGTGTAACTGCAGGTAAAGTGCAGTAGTTGAATACTAGTGGTATTGAATGAAAAATGAGCTTTTACAGGAAGCCATGAAAATGAAAGTAATAATTAAATCTTCATATAACTTTAGGTTGTATTGTAAGTGCTTAGCTGAAAAATTCATCTTTAACTCATGGCCCGCAGCAATCACATCTGTTATATTTTAGGAACAGAAAGCTAATGAGGTGGAATCTAGAGTACTGAGCTTAATTGGGCTTGTTTTGATTAACTGTATGTGCTGGGAATATTTTACACACTGGTATAAATTGCAAAACAGTCAACATAAGCCACAAAATTTGCAAAATCCATTGTGGGTAGTGTTAGAGAAAGGACTGTTTGCAATAAACAATACATGGCACAAGAAAATATGTGAGATTTTGATGAAAAAAGTGTACTTTCATTTAACCTATTAGTGTCTTTCTGTGCTTGTAAATACAGCTCTCTCCGGTTCACACATATACATATGTGCACAGAGACATATACAAGTGTAATATACAGTATACAATTTTAACAGTTTGTCTTTGGGTTGGGCAGATTAAGTCTGATTGGCAAAGATATTTAAAACTGCATAATCCATAGACAAATATGAAAATTTGATGTATCCTTCATATATTAAATATTTACCAGAAAGAATAATATTTTATGGCAGTTTTTAAGCCGTGTGTTTCAAGATGGGGTGTGTAGGTGCAGTTTTCCTCCTTCCAATCCTTATCACCTTGGACCATACTCTTAAGTAATGTAAACCTGTATGACTTCACTGACTCTAGTATACTTAACTAATTCACTCAGTTCAAGTTCTGATGTGCAAATCTTACCTCAATTATTGCACACAAAGAAAGTGATATGTCAGGAATCGTCTCACAGAAAGTTGGTAACAGAGTTCCCTGAGTGGTGATGATCTGTTCACTGGTTACCTGGTCTGTCATGTTCTATGGAGACTGACATGAATCCTTCTCTGGCTATACGGGATGAAGACTACATCTTTACAGCACTCATGCATGTCAAGATATTTTACACAACTCAGACATGGCTGTTTCAGTGTTAAGCCTTTTCACCAGGTAGGTATTTTACCCCCGACCACAAATCCAAAATAAAAATTTCGCCTGAAATTTTCTAATTTTTTTTTTAAATTTCTGTGGGATTTGATTATTAGGTTCTTCAAGTTCCTTAAGGTCCCAGTTTTGATTAATTAATGTTTGACTATAGTTGATTAATTCCTTGAGAGCTAATAACTTCCTTTACTCTGTTACTGGTTTTGTACATTTCAAAACCATCAGCCTGTGATACAATTATCACTAGGTAAAGGAGACATTCCTTCAGATAACTCTCTAATCAGTTCCTGATCTTCCCAATAATCATGCTGGCTCTTCTGTTCCACAGTCAGCTAGGAGGTATCAGGTAAGTGCACAGAACATGGGAAGCACACTGAGTTTAAGCCCCAAAATCACTGCAGCCCTCCAGAAACATTATGATCTAATGTTTTAATAGATTGGATTAAATTCTTCTGTCAAACTGAAAATCCAGCTGGTGAATTGTAGTTACTTCACACTGGAGAAGGAGAATGGCATTTAAACATACATAGACTCCTATATGCTACTACAGTCTAAAGGACTGACTGAACTAACAGGAAGGCATAATACAATACCTCAGGCTAGGTCTTATTGAAGCAAGCTCCTTCACTCTTGAAAAAAAAGTTCTGTCTAATGGTCACAGTTATTCAGGGATTTGGCTTTACATTTCAGCGAGAGCAGTGCACTGCTAGTTGCGTTGTGACCCCTAACACTATATTGTCTGATTGGTTCAATAATGACTCTGTGGAATGAGAGCCACCTACTCTATTACCAGCTCCACCTCCTGGGGTTTCCCTTAAAGGGACTCCCATTCAAGTCTGGTCTAGAGTAACATGCAATTACACTAGGAAGAATGAAAATGTGAAAGGGGCAGCCACTGCAGCTTCAGGTCAGGAGACAATTGTTGGCTGTGATTAGGAAGAAATCCCCTCCTCTTAAATGAAGTATAATAGCACTCATATCTAAGGATTCACAACTGTACATAGTTAAAGGAAGGATATTCCCTGTGACAGTTCATATTGTCTCGGATTTCCTTCCTTTTCCACTTCCAAAATGCAGGAAAGGAAAGGAAGACTTTCAGAAATTCTCTACCTTCCAGATGAAACAAAAAATGGGTTATAGGGGAAGTAAATTTTAATGCCCTGTTGTTTTCCTGCCCAAAATTCTGAAAGAGGTTTTTCCTTTAGAAGTAATTTTGAATGTTCTTTTTAATTTTTTTTTTTAAATCGGGTGTTCAATATTTCTAATAATTGATGTAAAAATTTTGAATTTTTTCAAAAATTCAAAATTCAAATTTTTTTTCAAAGCCTACTAAATGATTTCTTTTCAAGCTTGCTGCTCTTTGTGAAAGACCATGGTCTATAAGAATTGTCTATCAGTCATCTCATAAAATAAAGCTTATTATTATTATTATTACTGTCAAATAATAGTTGATGACTTCACATCGAAGAAAGAACAAGGCAGACTAATCATTGATATGCTTTTAGCATCCATCCTTTCTAGTCAGGACATAAAGAATTGTTAAGGTAATATTTTTTTAATCTTTAAAAAAA
The DNA here is from genome assembly GCA_013396675.1 of Eubucco bourcierii. Lineage (NCBI taxonomy): Eukaryota > Metazoa > Chordata > Aves > Piciformes > Ramphastidae > Eubucco > Eubucco bourcierii. The sequence goes on along the minus strand of VWZE01009753.1, from coordinate 66,447 downwards.
TATCCTATTATTCTTCATTGTTTGCATAGCTGCATGTATGTGCACACAAGATGGATATTTTTTTGTGTTTGCCAAGTTTCATTCAAACAAATGAACACAAATCCATAACTGTTTCAGAATGTAGAATAGAAATAACAGTGACATTGATGCATTGTTTACCAGAAGGGAGGAAGTGGATGGGAACTAACTTTTTCTGTCAGGATCTACCATATTTCCATGATCAAATTTCAGTTCTGTACCATGACTCTTAAATCAAGACTCCATTACTCTGCTTCTGCTGGAATGTTTCTTCCATCCATCCCACGTAAGAGCATGGGTTGCACTGTGGTTTCTCACCACATTTGTTTTAGAGTCCCTACACTATAAAGCTAGAACAGGTTTTCTAGAGATAACATCTTTTTTCTTTTGATCTTGCAAACTATAGAATATCAGTAATGTATGAGGCTGTTCACATGTGGGAGAATGAATGTGTCTGGTGGGATGTGCTGCTGCTCTCAAGGTTCAGTTAAAGCATAAGAAGTTTATATAGGTCAGCAGTGCTTCTCTTCAAATTGAAGAAGTCGGCCATGCTTCGAATATGTAATGTAGGGGAAGACGCAGCCTGACAGATGCGAAGAACTATTCAGACAAAGGCTAGCATCAGCTGAGTCCCTTCATTTGTTTCTGAATGTACTGTTAAAAGCACTGAACAAATCAGTGCTATTTCTACAACATACATCTAGAAAAAAAAATAATCTTAAGAGCAAGAGAAAAAGTAGGTGAAATTGATTTCTTTTAACAATAACTTTCCAGCCTTGCCTCACATCTCACTCAAATAACCTTTGTTACTAATTACAGTGGAGCCTGGAAATAAAACACTTGTATTCTGATGGGTTTTAGAGGTCATCAAAATTATCCAGTGCTCAATATAGCCAAAATCCTATATGCTATTCTGGTTTTGTACCAGCAAGACTGCCTACAAGTTACCATCTACAGAGATGAGAGGCAAACATTGGTAACATCAAATGTCATATTGATATCCAAAGACATTATGGCAGCCTGGGAAATCAATAATTTCTACACACTTTCTTCTTTTGATTTTGTATTAAACTCAAAGTTATTACAATAATTGGTGATTTTTTTCAGGTCTGGTAGCACATCCACACAGTCAGCTGCATGCACTGTCCTGTGAGGCTACTCTTTTTCCCACTCTGCCCCTGAAAATGTTAGACATGTGTTTTCACATTTCTGTGCTAATATCGTCTCTGATACAGATTTGCAGTTACAAAAGGTCTATCTGTCCCCCATTCCCTTTGTCTTAGTTTGGACAGCCTTTAGGTCTTTGGGAGTCATCATTTAAAGACAATGTAGATCTAAGGCACTTCTCTCTCCTCCCTCTTTTTTTTTTTTTTTTAATGCTTAGAGTCCCCCTTCTGCCACTTTCCAAATGATCTATGTCTTGCTTCCGTATTGCTGAGTCTCTACTTGTCTTGCTGTCCTTTACACTAAACACAGCATCCCAAATATCCCAGTTTATTTTTATTCCCCTCCNTTCAGGATATCAAGCATTTCATGCACATTGCTGTAGTGGAAATTTTGTTTCTTATGTTTAGTGACCTTCTACAAGGTCTATCTGTTTACTTAGGTTTTCTATGAATCAATAGCTCCCAACTGTAGACCATGCACCATTAGCGGTTCATGGAGCAGTTGCTGGAGGTCCATGGAGAACTGCCTAGCAAAGCACAGGTTCCTCTGCATTTCCAGTTGCTATGTTACATTAAAACCAACTAACATTATATTAGTATAATAGCTTCTATATGCCTCTATTCAAAGGCTGTTGCTGTTGTTCCACAAGGATGATAGTTCTGAAATGTTCTGTGTTGACAAGTAGGAAGGGAAAGTAGGGGGTTGAAATATGACACAAACTCTGAAAAGGTTTGAGAACAGTTGCTCTTTACAGCTTCTCTGCCTCAGCTATAATCCTCCTTTTGGCCTGTGTGAAACATCCTTTTGAGTCAAATCAGTTTTATGATTTCTAAACTCTGATGGCTTTAGTTTGCTGTAAATCTTTCCAGAGATTTTGATACCTTGTACAGCAACCTATAAATAAATTCTATGACAGCCTCATTAATCAGGCTACATTTAAAAAGCATTAGCCTTTTTTCCGCTCTGTTGAATCCATGGCTTATCTTTCCTCAATTATAATTAGTGTTCATTTGAATCAATACATTTTTTTTTCCAATAAGGGAGCTACACTGGGCCTGATCCAGATATTCTTCACCCTTCAGTTGATGTGCCCCAATATTTGAAAGATGTTTGAAAATTCGGCTCTACATTATGATATTGCAAATGGATGCTATTTTAGACAGGTGTAAGTCTAAAGAGGTTGATCACTGTAAATCTTGATCCTGGTATGTCTAACACTCAGGTACCTGGCTCTGAGAATGGAGAATGAATTTTTTACCTTTATTTTTCTTGCAGAAATTGGATGACTCAAATGGGAAGATCAAATACCAGCTTATTGGAAAAGAAACTGTTTGAAATTGGTCAGCACCTGAAACCTTGATGTTTCCAATCATGAAAGAAGCATTAGCCCATTACAAAAAACCAGTATTTTCTTCAGAGTGGAAGAGCTTCAAGAGGACCTGGGAGACTGTCCCCAATGTGGAGCAGGAGGAAACTTTGTCATTTGGATTTTGTCCACTGAGAGTTAAAGATATCATAAGTAAATCCACCAGATAAAAATGTGGCTCCTAGGACTTCTGTGCTTCTCACAAAATGCTAGTGTGTGCATTTGCTAAGGCCTAAGCAAACATTTAAAATTCAAGGCTATGGTTTGGTAAGGTATTTGGTTTATCAGTAACATATATTTGAACTATGAAGTTAATGACATAACTTTGAAACTTACATCAGTTCTTTCAGTGAAAGGAGTAGAGAGTACAGGATAGGGTTCTGATCAGATTAGAATGTCTTACACTTGTATTATTGTACTAAATGTAATGTTGCATAGAATTGCTTCCTGGACCTGCCATGGTACTGTCTCTTTCTAGCCAGTGGAGGACACATACTGTCACACAGTGATTCATAAGGAGTATTTTTGGTTTAGATGAACCAGACTGCAGGACTCCATCATTAGTATAGAGTTAAGGTGAGTGAGAAGAAAGCTTATTTCTAGATACTCAAGGTGTATGAGATGAATCCAATCCTAAAAAATAAAACATTGGGGTACATAAGTAAAAGATCTGCTTAACTGAACTTAACTGAGTTTCTCGGTTCTTCTAAGAGATCAAGACGTGCAGAAGAAGAACTTGCTCATGGAAATTTCAAGTACTTTCAAAGGTCAAGCAGCAGATGAATAGAAGCTTTCAGGATGCTAATTTTTTAATTGAGTATTTGTCAAATTTGTTCACACCTTTTTCCTGTTCTGCATCTTAGGGTCCTGCAACTATAGGACAAGGGGTAATGGGTTTAAACTGGAAGAGGGGAGATTTAGACTAGATGTTAGGAGGAAGTTCTTTACAGTGAGGGTGGTGAGGCACTGGAACAGGTTGCCCAGGGAGGTTGTGGCTGCTCCTTCCCTGGAGGTGTTCAAGGCCAGATCGGATGAGGCCTTGAGTAACCTGTACTAGTGGGAGGTGTCCCTGCCTATGGCAGGGGGTTGGAACTAGATGATCCTTGAGGTCCCTTCCAACCTTACCATTCTATGATTCTATGATTCTATGACCTTCTGTAGCTGCCCAAGGATGCCAATGTCATAAAGATGGTCACTTCCTAAATATCTGAGTGCATCCAGCTCTCGAATCTTTTAAGTTATAATAATATAATGAAAAACTAGGGTAAGTACTAAATATGGTTCTTCTTGTGCTGAAGTTTTGGGAGAGGAAGAAACAAATTCTTAGCTGACGGAGACAGGGCATAGAGGATGCAATGTAACACTGGCAGAGTATCAGAGCAGTAGTTTTGAAAAACCAATGAAGGTTCTTATCAAAAAGTAGGGGGTTTTGGAGAATGTGCATCTCAAGTATAGACTTGGCCACAGTGACCATGAAATGGTAGAATTCAGGATCCTTAGGGTAGCAAGAAGGGTACACAGAAAGCTCACTACACTACACTTCAGGAGCAGAACTTGCCCTCTTCAGGGATCTGCTTGGTAGAGTACCATAGGATAAAGTTCTGAAGGGAAGAGGGGACCAAGAAAGCTGGTTGATATTCTAGGATCACCTACTCCAAGCTATCCATCCCAACAAAGAAGAAGCCTGGCAAAAACTCAAGGACACTGGTATGGATGAACAAGTAGCCTTTGGACAAACATAATCACCATCAGGAAGCCTACAGAGGGTGGAAGCACAGACAGGGAGCCTGGGAGAAATTTACTGAAATTGTCTGTGCAGCCAGAGATCAAGTGAGGAGAACTAAACCACGGATAGAATTATATCTGTCCAGGAATGTCAAGTGAAAAAGAAAGACCAGGAAAAATGTAGATCCTCTTCAGAAAGGGATGTGAGACCTGGTGACCTGGGACATGGGCAAGACTGAGGCTGTCAGCGACTTTACTGTAATTTTAATCAGAAATTGCTCCAGCCATACTGCTAAAGTCACAGGAGGTAAAGGCAGAGACTGGGAAAACAAAGAACCACACACTGTAAGAGATCGGATTTGAGACCATTTAAGGAATCTGAATGTGAATAAGTCCATGGGACTTGATGAAGTACATGTTCTTAGACTCATACTCACTTTTTTGTCCACCAACATTCTCAAGTCCTTTTCGGCAGGGTTGCTCTTAATCCACTCATCACTCAGTTTAATTTGTGCTTGGAATTGCTGTGGCCTAGGTGCTGGATGCTGCACATGTTCATGTTGAACTTCATGAAGTTTGCATGGTCCTTGTCAAGGTCAGTTTGAATGACATGCTTTCCATCCAGTGTGTCAACTGCACCACTCAACTTGTGTATTCACGGTTGTAATGCACTTTTCTTTAGTTGTTAAGAAACAATTATTCTTCATAGTACATTCTAATGTTCAGTATGATTCTGTCTTCACTTAACCCAAAAAAGCTTTAACCTTCTGTGAGATTTATGCTCCACTAGAGCCTGTTTGATACTTATCTGGGAAAGCAGACAATACTTGTCTTCCATTTCATTTTTCTTTAACTGGCAAGTCAAATAAAGGGTAGGACTCTGGTTGATACCCTGAGTTATGATGAGGATCAGTGACCACAACTGAAAATGATGTTGTTGAGATGTGCTGTTCTGGAAATACACCTCCTGTCTCATCATGTCAAGTCATTAAAAAGTTATTCAATACAGTGAGAAACAAGTAAACAAGAAAATTAAAACTAATCTTTCTAAAGAGTAAGTATTTTTATCTCTTCATCAGAACTTCATAATATCAGTCCAGGTGAAGATCTTGGCAAGAGAGTGACAAGGATTCTTGCTCCCACAGATAGACAGCTCAGTTAAAATGATACTTAGCTATGAAGAGCTGCAAAAAGTCATGATATATTATATGGGCAGTATAAAGGAACTAAAAACTAAGCAGAAGCATATGGGTCTTCCTGTTCTATTCACATTTCTATGGTAGAAATGTGTAAAAGTAATGTTTTGTTTAAAATATTTTGGTTTTGTTAAAATTGCAAGGCGACTTTCTGTGCACAGGTTGCTATGACTGAGAATGTTTGATCACACAAAGGAATAACAATGGGAGAAGTAAATTTTCAGGATCAGTTTGAGAAAAAAATCAAATATTTTGAAGCTCGTTCCAGAACTCTAATGAGTATATTCTATGCTGAAGCTTGTATTCAGCCATTATTGCAAACCATAGCAACATGCACAAGGGAGCTAACAGTGGTTTTATACTATGTTCATTATAGATAGGAATGTTCTGTTCTTGATCAATATTCATGCAAGATTTAGGCAAAGTGGATGGCAAGGAGATATTGTATTTAGCACCTAGCTAAGTATACATTGTTCTGTGCCGTGCATGTTAATATCATACAACCACAGGTGAAAAACAATCTGTCATTTGAACACATGAAAATTAATAATATTTTTTTCCCCTCTCATTACATCTCAGAAAAAATGTTATTTGAAAAAGGATAATAGTGCTGCTGACTTCCAGTCTATTATTGTCTCTGTTACTTTGGATAACCTTCTGTGATNCCCCTCCCAGAAATCAGAGACCCCAGGAGGGGTTCCCAACCACCCTTCCACCTTCTCCCCATCCCTGTACCTTACCCCAAGGTTTGCCTTACGCGCAAGGTAAATTAGGAGGATCGGCCAGGGGAGTTAGAAGAAAAGTGGTTAGTGAGGATTAATTGGCAGAGGAGCCAGAGCCCAGAAGCTGCTAGATCCCCCAGCAGCTGCTGTTCCAGCAAGAGCCAGACAGAGACTGAGCTATCTATATGTTTTGGCTATTGTTCACAAACAATTCTCCAGCAAGCGTATGAGTGAAATAGACATCATGATGTTTTCCTTTCACAACCTATAGTGTAATTTTCTCTATTAAAATATTCTAATTAGTCTCAAACCAGCACACCTTCTTTTACATTGGTTTGATATTCATACTGTTCCATGTGGACCTAAATTTAGCTGTCATTAGTTTAAAGATGACCTTGTCCATGGAGTTGGAAGAGACAAATCCTATACAAGACATAGACAAATCCTATACAAAGACTCATGACGCTTTTGCAATGGGATATGTCCTCTTTACAGGTACCAAAAATATCCATGCCCTGTGAATGCCTCTTTCTCTGCCTAGTATGGTGAGTTGTGGAACTAATGCACAGAGTCCAGCAAAGGGTAGAAAATGGTGATGGAGACAGTTAAGGGCCTGGAACATGTCTAAAATGAGGAAGGCTTGAGAGAGATAGGAACATTTAGCTTAGAGAGGAGAAATGACTAAGCTACATCCTTTCCCTCTAATTAAATTACTTGCATACATTGTAGTGGAAATGCCAGATTATTCACTGTTTGTGTTTTTTTTGTTTTGTTTTGGTTGGTTGGTTGGTTGGTTTGGGTTTTTTTTCTTTTGTTTTTGTTTTCCCCAACAAAGATAATTTTAGTTGAACTAAAAGAAAAAAAAAAAAGTTTATAATCAAAATTCAAGAGTGTCCTGAATACTAGGTTGCTTGTGCCACACAGTGCTAGATGTTATCATCAAATTATATAATCTCAGTGCATTGAGATAGTTTGGATCATGTTTTGCTCCACAGATAGGGCAGTATAGCTTAACATTTGGCCAAATTGCCTTGTAACTGCAAATTCAGATTTGATTTTTTCCATTTGCTAATTTGTTCTGGATAAATTGAAGCCAAAGATCCTTCCTTCCTAGCATTTTCTGTAACAAATTCAATTTGTAGTGCTGTGCAATAACAGACTGACCATAAATGGTGCAAATCTGCCAGTAATTGGCAAGTAAATGCTGTCTGAATTTGATTATGTTTATTTTTATAAAACTCAGATCTTTCAAATTCACACATTTTGTATGTGAGTGTTCAGGGCATTAAAGTATCATCAGGACTGTGGACTAGTCAGGCATGCATGCTTCTTGGTTGCTGAATTTACAAAGTAAAGGTGTATGTTCAAAGTTACTTTGAGGCAGTATAAGCAAAATTAATTTTGCTATTTTCAGGACAAAGTGCTGAGACTGAGTCATTTTCACATCATGGCAGCGGGTGAAGTAGAAGTGGTGGAAGGACGATCTGGGGAAGAATCATTCAAAATTAATTTTGGTGATTCCACTTTCTCTACAGAGAATGCAGGACTGCCACCTTGCCTATGCAACTTCTTTAAACACATTACTTTCCATCAGCACCTACCTCCTCTGACAGCTCCAAACTCCCTTCAGTGTTGTCAGTGATAAAAGGTAACCTGGCTTCTTATGACATTAATCACTGGCNCTTCTGTTTATTAGTTTAGGAAATTTACCTGCCTTGTTCATGCATAAGTGGATTGTCTTCATATGACCAAAAAACATGCTCTGAAGTGACTTGTGCTCCCCATGGCCAAATTAGTTCAAATTGCAAGGATGACATAACAACAAGAAGTCATCTGTATTTTTACAGTGGAGCACTATGAAGACAGGAAAAGAAGTTAAGCAGCTTACTAACAGTATCCCAGGAATTAGCTGTTGTTAATGAAATGTCTAAATCAACGCACATAAGTCTTTGCCTAACTAAATTACCTGATAATTCTGATACTGTTTGGTTTGTATAAAAATACTTATTCACACATTTTAATATGTGAATCCCATATGATTTTAGTAGGAAATGCTGTAGAGAGAGTATTGGCAGGCTACTTCTCTTACTGAGCAGGGCTGTGGGAGTCTTAAGTGTGTTCTGGGTAATGTAGTCTGATTTTTGTTTTAATGAACTGAATAACTAGAACAAGCACTTATGTTAAATGGCCCGACTGAGAACTCAACAGCCAGTTGAGGAAAAAGAGAGTTTAAGATGAAAGTAATAATCTATAAGACTTTATCTCCATTGTTCCAAATGAGAATATAATATCTAGTATCAGAGCCCAAGAGAAGAGGTGAGACATTTAATTCTCTGGCTGAACCTGCTGCTCATTTGTTGTGTGATCTTGCACAAATTTAAATGGTACTCATTTAAATGCCCCCATATCAGATGTATTATACTTTCATTTCCACTTGGCAAAACATTAGAGAGATTCTGGAGCTTAACTAATGCTCCTGGAGTGTTTTAAGATTGTTAGATGAGTGATACTCAGTAAACATAACATTTAAAGACTTATGTTTAATCTATCTGAGGTAATTCAGGAGGATGTCCGTTAAAGCCCTTTGCGTTGTACTGGCACAATGTTAGCATGTGTAATATCACCTCCTAGCATCCCGCCACTAGAAAGAAAAAACTGCCTGACGTTGAGCTGGGTATAGAGATAATTGCATGTGAGCACTGTTTCATATCCACACCACAGTGGCAAGTAACAACACAAGAGGTTGTAATTGTTTGAAAAGCTGTGAAGAAAGTTTGACCAGTGGTGACAGCTCTAAGCGTGTCTGTGGACTAAAACCATACAGAATGTCATGAGAAAGATAACAGCCCAGTAATTTGTAAACTTAATGTTCTATGCCAACGATCTATCAAAGTAAAACTAATTTTTTAAGGCAAATGATTTAGTCTTCTGATGCCTAAAGAACTCAGAGTAGAGGAAAATTCACTTAAACACCCTCTAGACTTGCAATAAATGAGATGAATATTTTCTTTAATTTTATTTTAGACATTTTTGTCCAAAGATTTTGGATTTCAGTTACCAGCACACAATCTGGGGAGAAGTTGATTTAAAAGAAGAGTAATATAACATCCTATTCAAAAGTGAATTGAATTAATGACTATTTGGTATAAAGTATGAAGCTTTTAAAAGATAAACATTTCAGAAAAATGCTGAAGAGAGTTTCTAGTCCTCCTCTTCTTTGGTACATGAAGTTTATGTGCTTCTGACAGATAGAAACTAAAACTAACTAAAGGAATTTAGTGAAAAGGTGACCTAGTGAGGTACGGGTTTTTTTCCTGTTCTTTTGAGAGGAAAAAGACAGGGTCAGCTTTCAAGTTTCACTCATAACATCAGCAGGGTTAAGAGGAGAGCTAGTTTAAAGGAACACAGTTTCAAAGAAATTGAATTTTGCCATATGGTCTGCAGTGAGTAGAGACTCTTGGTGTGTAAGTAACCTAGACACCTAGATAAAGTGGCGCTTCACCTTCAGTGAGTCAATGAGAATCTAGATTCCCAATAAAGTCAGTGAAGAAAGAAACAGGGTGATCCAGCCTGCTTAAATTCAAAACAATTTTACTTGCAGTACAGGGAAATAGTAAATGTGAGCTAGCTGAGCAACCTTCCATTGAAAAGCCTGTGCTGGTTTGAGGCTAATTGGAATATTTTAATAGACAAAGTTGCACTATAGGCTGTGAAAGGAAAACATCATGATGTCTACTTCACTCATACGCTTGCTGGAGAATTGTTTGGGAACACTAACCAAAACAATTGATAAGTCAGTTGCTCTCTGTCGCTTGCTTGAACAGGAGCTGCTGGTGGGATCTAGCAGCTTCTGGGCTCTGGCTCCTCTGCTGATTAATCCTCACTAACCACTTTTCTTCTAACCCCCTTGGCCGATCCTCCTAATTTACCTTGCACGTAAGGCAAACCTTGGGGTAAGGTACAGGGGTGGGGAGAAGGTGGAAGGGTGGTTGGGAGCCCCTCCTGGGGTCTCTGATTTCTGGGAGGGGAATTGTGTTGCTGTATTACCTTTTACTTGTATATTTCTGTAAATATTGTGTATATAGTGTAAATATCTGCTGTACATTGTGCAAAGCTGTAAATATAGCTTCATCATTTAACTTCCAGCCGACTGAGTGCTAGTCTGGGTCATTTTACAAAGTGTGGGGGGTGGGGGAACTCCCAAACCTTTACAAAAGCCCTAATAGGAAGATTCCCTTAAAAATATGAAAGAATGTCAGCATTGTCCATTCGTCACCTTCCTTGTCTCCTTTCGCCTACAGAATGTGAGTCTTCAGCCTCTAAATTCAAGTCTATCTCTCACATCTAGCAAAGTGCTTGGACCAACAAGTGTAAGCTGAGAGAAGGAACAAAGCTTTCCACAGAAAGAGGCAGAATGATGCTCCAAAGTCTGCTCTCTAGGGGGTTGTTATGCACCTGTATCAAAACTGCTTGATTCTTCTGAATTTCACAGTATAGGTGACCATATGAAAAGACTCATCCTGGTACTTTGACACTGTTTAATTTTTTAATACAGGTGCAGCTTCAGGACAACTAAAAAAATTAAGTGGGTTCCAAATTTGGTATTTCTGCTCATGCATGTATGCAAGCAAATCTCAGAGCATGGCTAATATGTGGTTAAATTTCAGTCTTACAAAGTCAGATGATATTGGAGAACAGGTGACTAGGTTTACTTTTACAAGATTTGTGATGGTCTAGGCTTCTAAAAACAACTTCCACAAATTGAAATGAAGGTTTTTTTTTTTCTCTAAAGGTCACAAATAGATAGATAGACAGACAGACCTGTAAACAATTTTTTCAAATATCAAATCTAAACCTCCGATGGTGCAATCTGAAGGTATTTACTCTTGTTCTATTGGTCATTAGTAGAGAGAAGAGATCAACACCCACCTCACTACAACCTACTTTCAGGGATATGTAGAGAGGAATAAATCCTCTCCTCAGCCTCCTCTTCTCCAAACACTAGTTGCTCCTTTCTCCAGCACATTCATCAGCTTTGTTGCCCTTTTCTGGACCCAGTCCCACACCTCAATGTTATTCTTGCAGTGAGGGCCACAAAAGTGAACATGGCATTCAAAGTGCAGTCTCACCACTGCCAAGTTCCCAATCAATTCTGTACTTCTGATGGTCACACTGTTCCTGATACAGACAAGAAGGCTGTTGGCCTACTTGGCCACATGGGTACTCTCCTGGTTTGTGTTCAGCTCTCTGTTGTCAATCAGCACCCCCAGGTCATTTTATGCCAGGCAGCTTTCCATCCAATCTCTCCCAAGCCTGTGGAATTGTCTGGGGTTGTTGTGACCCTAGCAATTGGCCTTGTTGAACATCGTACAACTGCCCTTGAACTGTTGGTACGTAGAACATGAGAACTTAAATGCTTTCAAACTGATTTGAACTGGAATAAATGCTTTATCATTGGACAAAAACCCAACAAACCAAAAAATAACAACAACAAAAAAAACCCCCAAAAAATCTCATAAAAACCCAAACAAAAACAACTGAAAAACAATGGTAGCCTTTTGTAAGGAATAAAATAAAGAAAACCACCAAGAATATTCCTAGAAGGCTCCATCCCTCTTGCCCCAAAAGTACCTACGCTTGTTTTAAGGTGTGGGATTTATGTATTAAGTTTCCTGTGAACATTTCATCTTTGCCTGTATATTTTGTGATGGATACATTTTCAGCTTTTTCTCCTTTTTCCTCTAGTCATTGAAGAGCCTTGTATCTATATTACGACGTCTCAAAGTATGTCTAACATTAGCAACAATATAACTTGTCCCGTCTTTTGTGGTGCCTACATAAAAGTTTGTCATGATTTTATTTGCAGTGCAACCAATGGATGGAGAAAGCATCAAGGTGTGGGAAAAGCCCAGGAGGCTCATGCCTGTACTGCAATATGGAATGTATACCCTGAGGATGGAGACTAGATAGAAGAAAAAAACCCCAACACTTTGTTTTTATTTTTCAAAACATGACAGTTCCGTCTGCATAGGGCTCAAATGACTGTCTGCAAGGGGTAGACAATCCTCCATATCACTAGTTTCAAAAGTTCTTTATTCACAGCATAATATTTGCTTTGAACCAGCTGTTCGAGTGATGGAGCCTGGACAATACCTTCTGCTGTTTTTCTATTTGTTTATATCCTGCCAATTTCACATATAACACAAATGTCATCAACAGCAGTGGTGTTTCCTTATGATAGGGAAAAACACAGATTTTATTTCTGTCTCTGGAAACAGGCATGAGCCTGAGATATCATCTATATCAGTAAATTGAATAGTAAGGGCAAAACCTTTTCTACCCTGAGGCCAACTGGCACAGTCTAGTCACATACATCCTACCAAACACTCATCTTTCAAAACCAGGAGGCTGTGTCTCAGTTGTCTAATGGGAATTGCCCTTTCTTGGTTCTGACACTCTGAACACCTCTGAGAAATCCTTGGGAGAATGCTAACTTGGCCCCAAACAAAAGTGTGCCAAGAGCTGTTCAACAGCTTAATGGTATGGATGACTGAGTTGGTTGGTATCTGAGCCCTAATCCTGTTTCATTTGCTTCCATAAGCTTGCCTTGAATTGTTTTTGTGGATTTTGTATATCACCATATGATGTCTTTGTATCTCACTACTGAGTGTAAATTCTGTAGTTAAGTGTTCAGAGATGGGGAAGGCAGGAAATGTCTGCAAAGTAGATATCAACTATTTCAGTAAATTATTGGGATAACACAAACCACACAAAAACTATGCAAATAAGGCACATTCTGCCCCAGTGTTTGGGCTAAGCTGTGTATCACAGAATTGGATTTTCAGCATGGAAGAAAGAAAAGTTAAGGAAAAGAACACTCCAAAGAACACTCCAAAACAGTGTATGTTTCTATAAAAGTATGCAGATGAATTTTCTGCTTATATTCACTTCTCTTGAATGAACTAGTACTTTTTCATATATAGGAAGAGCTCTTATGTTATAGCATTCTTTCCGCTTGTACGAGCTGGCAATGAATACTGCAGCATTACTTTGGAGGAAGAAATGCTTCATTTTTCTTAGACAGACTGTATGAAAGTCCATTGTGACTATGAATAATTTCGAAAAGCAGTTAAAATGGAGGAAAGTACTTCAATATAATGTTCTGTTTGCTGATAATAGGTGACTTGTACTTGATCATAGCCTTGTACGGTTATACAGAATGAAAAGCACTGGGAAGTTGCAGATAAATTTGGTTCAATTATATGGTAGAAATTTTAATTTTTGAGGCTAAATTGAAACTAAAAGATAAGAGTATAGTTACTTTTATTCTTCCTATTGAAAAACTAAAAAAGAAAAAAAAAATCTATCTCTCCAAATGCTAGAAAGGAAATTAGACCTTTTAGCTATTAAAATTGAGTGTCTCAATGAGACCAAGAAAATGTGTTCACTGGGCAATGTTAACAGCCATCACATGTAGGTTGTTCAAGGGAGGGATATTTCCACTTAACTGGCTTAGAAGGATGGGAAGAGCAACCAGGTGTTACCTCTTAAAGAATGAACAACTACATTCTTCCATATTTGATTTCCTTTTGTTTCATAATACTAATTGTATGTAGACTCTAATGGTCAAGACACCTTTTCAGATGTTGTGAACAGACCTGTAGTACTGAATCATATAAGCAGATGTAGTGGAGATAGTAACTAATCTATGCATAATTATTTTTTAAAAATGTTATTGTTTATTAATATTCAATATTCAGAATTCTTGCCACCCCAATCACCAATTCTAATAATAATTGGTTCTTCGCACTGGTCATGGAAACTGTACAGGTAATAACAAGATCTAGAAATAACTAATTGAACTTGGTTGAACTGGAAGAGAAAGTTGCTGGTTAGTGTACCACTTGCAGTCAATACACTGTTTGCTCACTAGATGGAGTCAAGGAGCTCCTTTCTGCTTGTTACAGAATTCAATGGTTAATTGCAAGAGGTTTTAAGTATTGACTCACAAAATGATCTCCCGACTCTGTTCTGTTACTGTCTTGTCATCTGCTGAGACTCCTGATTCTTCTCAGGCTGCTGGGGAAAGGAGGCAGACAGTCTCTGACCTGGTCCTGATCTCTGCTGGATGATCTATGTATCTCCAGGACTTCCTGTCTTGGCAGGAGACTTTCAGGTGCAGGCAGGAGGTCTTGTGATGTGCAGTCTCAGCATAATGTCACACTGGTTATGTAGGGCGATCATGTGGAGGCATTTAGAGCCTGTTCCTGGTAAACTCTTGGAAGGCAGTTTCTAGGCAGTTCAGGATACAATAAGGCAGTAAGTAAGGATAGATACAACAGCAGAGAATGGATACTAAGGCAGAGTGTATTGTGTCACCTGCTCATCTCCTTTTATTGATACATCCTGAGACTAATGTGCCTTTGGACACAGAATAGCCAATCAGGATGGCAGTTAGCCAAGCTTGACCAAATTAGGTGAAGCCATAGGCTTGCTTTACCTTTTTTAGGGCAGAACACAGGCCTTGCACAAGACATACACAAGCTGAGCATGTGTACCTTGTTTACAACAGGATGCAAGTGGCCAGGGTCCTTAGACTCAATGGTTCCGGGTTCTTTGTCCTCTTTCCTGTGGTTGCTTCTCTGCAAAAGAGAGGGAGAGAGAGCAGAAAAACCTGTCTGGGCTAGCCAGGACATGTATAAGCCTATTTCGGCCTGCTTAGGCCTACCACGAGAGCAGATTATGACAGAAATGCCACCTCTGACAGCATAGAATTTAAAGGTATGTCTATGCTGCATGGTACATGTTAGTGAGATTCTCTTAAATGTGTTCATGGAGAGGTAACTCCCAAAGCAAAGAACAGCTTGAACTGAAGCGTGCTGCTGATGAGCAGGGCTTGTTCACACAAGCACAACCTCATGCCACCGCAACTTTCATTCCTCATGCTGGTACCTCCAAAGAAAGCTGGGGTGTATGGTGTGGTACACCAGTACACGCAGGGTTTTGAGCACCAGGCTCCACAGCAGCTACCTGAACCATCAATACTGTGTTATGAGCTCAAGAGTTAGACTGTTCCTCCAGGATATCAGCAGTGCTGGAGCTGAAGAGAAAGGTATGAGATGGCAGATGATTTTCAAGCAAGCAAACAAACAAATACTGCAGAAAATAGATGGGAGAAACCCAAGTGGGACGAGCATGGCTAGGATGACGTGGAGCAGTCTAGAGCAGCAGCTTTCTTGCGAGTGTTCATACGCTGGGTAACTAAGGCACTACAGGAAGGAGAGGGATGAAGGAAGTTATTGTCTCTTGAGAATTTGGAAGAACTACGGCACTAAGTTTGCTAAATTGGAAAACAGTGTATGTACTTTTTATCAGTCACCTCTGAAACTGACCTCTAGGTGGATGCAAATGAATTTCCACCATTCCAAATATCAACTGAACAGGAGAAGACTGTAATCCATTCTGTGATTTTTGCCATTTTGCTTTATGACATCTTAGCTGAGTAATGCCATGACAAGCAAAGCATTTTGTCTTATGAAGAGAAACATGAAATTCTTGGTTCAAAATCCAATGTATATTTACTATTGCAAATAATTTTATTTTTTTTTTTACTCCCCTCAGGATATAACAGCAAGCATGGAGGCTCTATATATACATGCTGAATAGCGATGCTGCAAAATAAACAATAATTCAGGTCTGAATTGCTTACTTACCCTCTTTATTTGGTTCCATTTTTCTTTTCTTTTCTCTTTTTTTTTTTCTTTTTTTCCCCTCCTTTATTTCCCCCCCCCCCCCCCAAAATGTGCATGATTTACAGATGCAAATGTGACTTAATAAAGGACAGTGGGTGTCTGTATCATGCAGTCACATGAAGCAGAGAGATAGGGGTGGAGGATGGATAATTCTAATCAAACTATTCACACCTTGCCCTCCTTGACATGCAATACCACTTTAAACAGCAGTGCTCTAATAGAGAAAAGAGCTACTGTACTTACCCACTCAATAATTTGCATAATTTTGAAGAGCTGAAAATGTCACTGCTGTTTTATGCTAATTGTTGGGAAATGATTAGCTATAGCATTTATACATTCCGGGGGAAAAACTTAGAGAAAAAAAAAAAAAGGAAAAAAGAAAAAAAAAGAGAAGAATTTAAGCATTCTCTCTTTAATATTAATAAGAACTAATAAAATGAAAAATAAAATCACCTTGGAGGACAAATATTATGTACAATAGGCATCATATGAAGGCACATGAGTTATCCATCCATTTGCCAGACCGTGTCATGTCTGGGAAAGACAAACCTTTGGCTGTCCCTCGTGCAATTTCAAATGCAAATGTTAACAATAGGAATAGCTAAAAATAATCTATTATTTTTTCCCTTCTCTGCCTGAAGCTGTGATTAGAATACTCCACATTTACATTTCCTGTAATTCAAACATGTTGGTTTTTTTTAATTGTGATGGATGTATACAAGCTGCTCAGTTCTTGTTCATCATTCTTCTGTCACTTAAACCCTTTGATAAAATGACTGATACATCAGTTCAAGTTAACAGAACACAGTCTTTACAGTTCCCTCAACTTAACAAGACCTGTTTTAGATGCATTAACTGCAGTACAAATGCTTGAGGGTGTGTGGTTTCATAGAAGTCCCTCTCCAACATCCTTTCACTTTCTATGTCTTTCTCAGTCTCCTCCTTTTTATTATGCTGTAATTATGGTACAGTTGAGATTTAGAAAGGTCATTTTTACAATACTCATGAACTAGACTGCAACTTCTTTGCCTAGCTCCATCTGGGAACCTAGCCATGGATTCCAGTCTCTCTTAAGGTTTTCAGTGTCTGTGTAATATGAATGATATGCTTCTAGTGATGTAAAACAAATTCTGTTTTGACAGACTGTGAGGAAGGGAGAGTTTATAAATCATTTTCCTCTGAGTTTAATGTAACTGCTCAGTTTCAGGAGGAATGAGATGGTAGTTATTGTTACACAGATGAAGATGAAATCTTTAGGAATAGCTTCTTCATCCCGCATAGTTTTACAGAGGAAGAAACATGGTTTCTATCAAGATCCAGAAAGTGACCCAAAATGTGACATATGTTCTCTAGAAAGCTCTTGAGATGTTTTTACATTTGTTTAATCAGTAAAATATTATCAGAAATAGCCAAACCATTTCTATTTTAAAGGAATGTTTGATTTGATGCTTTATTAGAGAATAAGCTCGATTAATTATTGTTTTGTTTTGTTTTGTTTTGTTTTAATATGGGTGAGAGAATGAAGGGTAGCCTGATCTGGCATGAAAGAACTAACAGAGTCTCATGAAGATGGCCACTCCATCTAGTGTATTAAAATGTGACTGTGTGCAATAACCCAGAATACTGACCACCATTTTATGTAGAAAGGAAAAGTTTGATAATTGCTCTGCAAGACATAGTGCTAGGACTTGCTAGAAGTAAAGCTGATGATGCTGTCAACAGATCTCAGAGTGGAAGACATATTCTCCACCTTTGCTGGAAAAGTTTGCAAAGGCTTTTTACGGTACAGAAATCCATATGGTTATATTGCAATGTGTAGAATTGTCTATATTTGTCTGGACTATTTCTGTGATAGTGTAGCCATTCCAGTGTGACTTTCTTCCCACGTGAAATGGCCCCGTGTCTCACAATTCGTGTCAACCATATTTGTTGTCACTAGGAGACATTGGATACTGTAGCATAGATAGACCTCTCACAAACTTCATCTTAGGTTTAATTTTCTATGGTTTTGAGGTCATATATTTTTGCAAGAAATCTTTAATGATTCAAAGCTCTGGTGAGTTTAATTAATGTTTAGTTAATGTTTAATTACCCTTACCAATAATGAAACACAGTTATGTTCTTTCAAGGCTGAATTTATCTAGTTTCCATTTCCAGTCATTTGATCTTGTTAGGTCTTTGTCTTCAGGACTGAGCCACCACCACCACTAGTATAAAATATTTGTTCCTTGCATCTGTATTTATTTGTAATGATTACAACACCTATCAACCTTTCCATTTAATAAGTTGAGGTTTTCAGGTTTCATAAGACATAATTAGGTTTGTTTCTGGAGATTTTTGTTTTGCTTGTTTTAAAGTGTTTTTTTGTTTGGTTGTCTGTTTTTTGGTGTGGTTTTTTTTTTCTGTTTGGTTGGGGTTTTTTGTTTGGTTTTTTAATTGTTTCCATTAAGGGGCAGAGCTCATCTCTGAGATTTATAAGATTTAGCCACTACCACCCCTGCTTTTGCCTCTATTGCCATTTCTTGGGCATTAAAAGACATACACCAAAATGACCTCTCTAAAACGTTATCTAGTGGAAAGATACCCAGACAAATGAGTACATTCATTTGACATTGAATGAGGAATTTCATATAGAAGTAGTAGATGCAAAAATTCACATCACTCATATACCCTTGGGCTATCAATTCCGACAAATATCTGTTTTGCAATCTAGTAGTTGTGTCAGTGTCTGATCTCAAACGTGGATGTTGTGCATATTTTCCATATGATTCATAAGCACTTGATTTTTCTGCTGTAAACTCAACATGAGCCTGCAGTGTGCGCGTGCAGCCCAGACAGTCAACCGAGTCCTGGGGTACATCAAGACAAGCGTGGCCAGCAGGGCAAGGGAGGGGATTTTGACCCTTTACTCTGCTCTCCTCAGACCCTACCTGGAGTACTGTGTGCAGTTCTGGAGCCCTCAGCACAGGAAGGACATGGAAGTGTTGGAGCGGGTCCAGAGGAAGGCCATGAAGATGATGAGAGGGCTGGAGCAGCTCTCTTATGAGGACAGCCTGAGAGAGTTGGGGCTCTTCAGCTTGGAGAAGGCTTCAAGGAGACCTGATAGCCTTCCAGTATCTGAAGGGGGACTACAAGAAGGTTGGGGAGGGACTATTGACAAGGTCTTGCAATAATAGGACAAGGGGTAATGGGTTTAAACTGGAAGAGGGGAGATTTAGACTAGATGTTAGGAGGAAGTTCTTTCCAGCAAGGGTGGTGAGGCACTGGAACAAGTTACCCAGGGAGGTTGCGGTTGCTCTCTTCCCTGGAGGTGTTCAAGGCCAGGTTGGAGGAGGCCTTGAGTAACCTGTACTAGTGGGAGGTGTCCCTGCCTACGGCAGAGGGTTGGAACTAGATGATCCTTGAGGTCCCTTCCAACCTTACCATTCTATGATTCTAACTTTTGAGACAATGTTTTTGCCAGTCTTTCTTCGTCAGCATGTAATACTTAGTAGTTCATGCTATATTTCACTTACTGAGAGAGACTTTGCAAGTGACAAAAGTCCTGGACTTTTTACAGTATCTGTCCACTTCATTTTAAGCTGTTTTCTTTTCCAAAATAGTCAGAATGAATCTTTTACATCTTATCTGAGTGAGCAGTGCATAATAATACTTTTTTTTTAAAGTATGTTGTTAACAATTATATGCTAATTATTTAAGGTCTGCTGTTACCTGAGTGCTAATTAAAAGAAAAATAGTTGAAGGATAAAGGAGGGCTTGCAAGAATATCACACATGGGTTATTTCTCAATATATTTCCCGTCTATCACAGTTATTACTGCAGGGTGGGATGACAGGTTAATTATGTACTTGCATGAGAACTGATACAGAAGATATTACAATCTCAAAAGCAAACACTTATAATCATTTTATCTAAACACAAGACAGCCTCACCTTGAAGAAGGTCTACATTTAATGAGTATTTTAAGGCAACAATCACTGCACTTAAGAAAAATACATGATCATGTATCCATCAGGAGATACTAAGCCTGTAGTATGTAGCATTCACTGGAAGAACTTCACACATTCATATTCAAGATTGGTTTTTGTGATGATGCTATAGGACTGGGATTCACAAAGTTCTCTTTTAATTTAGATTTTCAATCCAGATTTCTTGCATGCAAGCCTTTTACTGTTATAGGGATCCACTGTTACCTACAGCATGGGGAGATCTTATTGCCAAACATCTGATGTGTCCAATTACATGGATGTTGTATGTATATATATATCCTGTCTTCTGGTAGGAATGCTCCCAGGTGTATTAGATCCTCACAACTGAGAATGTGTTTCTGTCGTGGTAGGCCTAAATAGACCAAAATATTCGTATACATGTCCTGGCTTGACCAGGGATGTTTTTCTGCCCTCCCTCCTTCTGCTATGGGGAGAAGCAACTGTGGGAAAGAGGACAAAGAAACTAGAGCCACTGAGTCTAAGGACCCTGGCTTGACCAGACTTCATCCTGCAGTGAACAGGGTAAATACACTTGGCTTGTGCTGCCTCGTGCAAGGCCTATGTTTTTCCCAAATTTGGGTAAAGTAAGTCTATGGCTTCACCTAATATGGTTATGTTTGGCTAACTGCCATTCTAATTGGCTATTCTGTGTCCAAAGGCACATTAGTCTCAGGTTGTATTGATAAAAGGAGATGATCAGGTAACACAACGTGCTCTGCTGTCATATTCACACTTACCTGCTATCACCTGCTGCCGTTGCTCCCTGCTTCTGGCAGAGTTCTGCCTCACTGCCATATTGCATTCTGAACTGTCTGGAAACTGCCTGCTTCGAGTTTACCAGGAACACCTCTACGTGACAGGCCTGCACAGCCAGTATGATGTTGTCCTGAGACTGCACATGGCAAGACATCCTGACTACACCAGAAAGTCTCCTGCCAAGACAGGAAGTCCTGGAGATACACAGATCATCCAGAGGAGACTGGATAAGGTCAGAGATTGTCTGCCCCCTTTCCCCAGAACCCTGTGAAGCCTGGGAAGAATCAGTAGCCTTAGTGGCTGATAAGACACCGACAGAATTCCCTGAAAGCATTTGGGTACTGTCTGAAGCTGTAGCTAGACCTGTGAGTCGGGAAATAATATTTTGTGAGTAAATATTCAAAGCCTCTCTCTAAGAAATTCTGTGACTAGATACTGTTGTGCCTTTCTGCCTTAGTAACAGAAGGGAGCCTCTCAAGTCCCCTCATGGGCAAGATGCATAATTGAAATTGAGAACCTCTTTCCAGTTTCAATGTTTATATTTGCTAGTTATTAAAGTATTCTAGTTTTGCCTGTTCCCTGTGTGTATAAGTATCCAAACTGTGCATTTCAAACTTTGTAAATAAGTTTTCTGATGAGATTTAATGTTAATAACAGTTTTTATAGTTACTAACAATCTTTGCTTGGATACCAAAATTAATACAGATTATTAATTTTTATTATTTTGTAACAGTTTCCAGTGATGTTACTCTGTGAGAACAGTGCACATGGTCCTGCTGTTGTGCAACACAGAGTTCCTGCTTGTTCTGGGACAGACAAATGTATCAGGCACTTATGGATCAAGCTGTTTATCTATATCTAGCCAATCTTTTGCCAGATCTGGAGAACGCTGTTGTACTCCATGAATTGTCTGTCTCCTCAAAGGACACATCTGGAAAGAAGCAAGAATAGTCCTGCAGAATACTTTGACTTGATAGATGAAGATGTAGCTGCAGTCAAATCATAGAGATCTTTATTTATTTTATTTAGAAAGAAATCCTAAAACTTTAGTTCATCGAGTCCTGACATTTAGAGATTTTTGAATTCTTGTTTCAGATTTTTTCCTTCAGTTCATGTTTTTCTTTTTCAAATAAGCTGCAATATTTTCATGTTTCTCCTTCAATTGCCTCCCATATTAACACTCACTAATTTGATGTTAGTGATCCTGTGTTTCGTGTTCATTTTTTATTTGCTACGATCAAACCCAGGAGTAATTAAATAATATCTAGAGATTTTTTTTAAATTTTTTTTTTTTTGATTTTCAGATATAGAATGCATCATAACACATTTTACCTCTATCTGTACACCAAAGCTACAGAAGGTGTTCTGTATCAACTGATGGGTTTACATCAAGTTTTCATAAAGGTCCAGGAGAAAAAAAAATTTATGCATAAGTAGTAGTTCCTTCACATGGAGCTGCTCTTAACACAAGAGTAAGATATTCATCAACTAAATTATTCAAGGAACAATTGTTGGTGTTTGTTGGATAATATATTCTGTTCATGAAGTCTGAATACTACAAGACTGAGGTGAATAAATTATATGATAAAGCAACAAAATCTCTGACTTGCATTTGTTGAATATTATTTGACCTAAGCTAAATGCATTTTAATAAATACATAGCATAAAAGAACAACAACAAAAAAAAAAAATTAAAAAACCAACACCCTACTTTATTTTCATTTCTGACAAAGAGTATAGCTTTAGTTAGGTATTATGGTGATCTTTAAGCTGTGCCACAAATGTTGACAATTGACAACTAGAATAATAATATGCTATATAGTGATTTTTCAGACAACACAAACCACAATGTTTCTTCTTCCCTTCAAAACAAAAAAACAATTATTGCTACTAGAAAGCATCCTAGTGATTGTAAAAGCAACTTAAATTCTCCTCACTCGGTGGTAGGGTTTATACATCCTACACATTCACCTGTTTTACTCCCCTTGTGTACTTTCTGGAATCACATTCTTCAGTGCATGAACAAATATTGCATTCATACACTTTTATTTAAGGGCAGAACTGAACAATTTCACATGAATAGAAAATCCCAGTTTTCAGCAATAAGCTGTTGCACCTGAGAAACCTATGAACCAGAAATCCTCATCTGAATAAACAGTGTGGACATATAAGGTGTGCACATTGAACAGAAATAAGACTTGGCAGTCCTTTGGTTTGATATCAACTTGCATAATGACAAATATGATTCCAACAGAAAAGGTTTAAAAGTTCAGTTCAAGCTCCTTCTATACGGGTGGGAGATATATTAGAAAAGAACAACTATACTTGAAAAAGTTAATATTTGCATTGACTTGTGACTGATACTCATTGAGGCAAAGGGCTGCTAACACCTCAATCTGAAAAGAGAATTCTTACCCTTCTGGTACACTGGCCTGCTTTCACTCTTCTGGTTAAACTAGAAGTGAGCTTCCATGTGCACAGATTATTGGACTAATCAAGTTTAGTCAATGAAATTGTCAGACACCCCACCTTTAGCATCTTCATGGAAACTAGAGCAAAAAGAGGGTGGTGTGGAATCTATGAATCCTTCATGTATCTTTCACAACTACGAATGCTATTCCTGCTGGTGACCTCAGTCTTCACTGATATGAAATTTCAATGCTGTCACATCAAAGTGAAGAAGGCTGAAAACATTGCTCTTGCTAAAAAGCAGAAGAGGAATACTGACAAATGTAAGTTGGGTTTGTTTCAGAAAAGATAAGGTTTTAATGTGTTTTTGTGCAGGTTATTTAACTCTCTTTGTTGAGAGAGAGAAAGAGAAAACCTATACTTGGATCTTTCCTCTCTTTAAAAAAAAAAAAAAAAAAAATCATTTGTTTTTACAACCCAGGCAAATTACTGTAACAGAATACTACTACATTAATTGCCACTTATATAGATTTATAACACCAGAACTGACTATTGCATCATGATTTTGATTTCATGAAATAACGGCAACCACCTGTAACGTGCTACCAAGTTAGTGTAAAATAGCCTTCTTGACTTGTGAAGACCATTTTGGCTTTCTCAGACCATTATGGTGAAGTTTTTGTTTCACCTTCTTACTCATTTAGTAAATACAAATCTTAAATTATTTATATTTTAGTCTTAAATGAGGCTTTGACCATCTTTTCCTGGAATTAATTCATCTGCTAAAAAGGATTCAGAGAATATAGCTAAGAATTTACCCTGTAATTTCTGAAGCAGTTGGCTTTCTAATCTGTTTGAGAGCACAGCAAAGACTCTTTTGCCTTTGATTTAAACTGTTGGAATCCAACAGATTGTCTTGTACTTTGTGGTTATAAATGAGTACTAAATATGTTCTCAGAAGAAGAATGTGAGTTAGTCATATTGAAAAAAAAAACCCTTAATAAAAACTTATGACTCTGATGCGGTTATGATGAGTGGAGGGAAGAGCCAAAGAAAAAAGATAACAGTAAATAAAATGAAATTATTGGAACACTATTGAGAAAAAAATAGTAATTAAGAAAGAAATTTATTCTCAGTCACATACTAATTGGTAGCCATATACTTGGAAGAGGAAAGCTTGCAGAGTTTAGCATCCACTCTGTCTTTTAAAATCACCATACAGAGATGTATATCTTCTAGGTCCCGTAATACAAAAGCAGTCGTTTGACTAAATATTCCTTCTCTCTACTTTGCAGTTGCATCTGATTCTTTAGAAATCTGCATAATATTTACATAATGAGGTTCAGACTCTAATATGCCAGACAATACTTAAGAAAACTTTCCTTCTAAACAGCTATTCAAGAGTGGGAGTTAACAAAGATATCAGAGAAGTCACTGATCTATACTTTGGCCATCAGAATAGCCAAACCTATCTCCTGGCTTTTAGCTTATGTCTTTTCTGCAACACTACTGTTGTCCTAATGCCAATATATTTTTTTTCTTTGAGTCTCTGGCTTGTTAATTTTCTTTCATTAAAATTGTAATTAATATTTCTGAAGATGGTATATGCCAGATTATGCTAGTACAAGTATGCCACAAAGACCAGTATTCAATACTCGTGCCCTGACTCTGAGAAGTGGAAAAGCATTGTCTAACAAAATTTCAGTGATTCACACTGTGTCTCTGTCTGAAGTTCACACAGGGCTATGGAACCCTACACAGGCACTTACCTAAAACTCTGCTGGATCTTACACAATTTTAGAGAAGAAATGAAAGTATTTTTAACATTTTTTCCCCCTTTCTGTGTTCTGTTGATTTGTACTTTTTCCTGGTCAATTCCTGTAAGGCACTATGTTCGAAATGGATTTTTCATATGCCGTAAGCATCTTTTTCTGTTGTACTCTTTTCTTGTGACCTCATGAAAACAAGGAAAAGGGTAGAGGGATCAATTTTTAAAAGAAGTTTGATTTATGGCATTTTGTTGCAGATTTGGTTCTTGGTAGAAAAGAAACTGAAGTGCTACAGGCTTGAAATATCTGAGCTGCCATACAGGTAAATTATGTTCCTCCTGAGGTTAAGCTGAATACAGTACATGCTCAGTAATCTCTCCTAAGAATATATGGCTGGTCTATATGTTGGTATAGCTACATGGGCTTAATTTGCTCGTTGCTTTCAGTTTTCATCACATGACAAATACATTTTAACTGATTGTTGCCAAGCAAAATGCTGTCATACCTGCAAGTATTCCACTCCAAATTAAAGAAAAAAATATTTCCATTATAGTTATGATTATATTTATGTGCTTTAAAGCACTCATATGAGAGAAATTCTGTTTACTGGAACATTTGTCAAATGCAAAAGTGCCATGAATATGCATACAAGCATGTATTCACACAAGCATTGATATATCATGTGTTTGCATGACCTTTATAAAAGCCTTCTGTGGGCTAAGAATTGGAAGAAGAGGGAAAGAAGGTTTTGGCAGAGAAACAACAAGTATGACTTTCTCCATAAAGCCCACGGGAAAATGAGCAGCTGTTATGGAGGAAGTAAAGGACAATATGCAAAACAACCATCAGAGTGAACATGGGTGTTCACCATGTGGTACTTCTTCAAAACTGAGGATCAGTCTGTTTATTCATCTGTGTGGCTGAAGTCAGCCAGGAAAGAGAAAGAGCATTTAAGTCACGTTCTCTGTTCTTATGTCACCAAGTGAAAGAGTAAAAGAGGTTGTAGCCCTTCAATATGCTAACAGCATCAACGAAATTCAACAAAACTCAGAAGCTTATTTACTTGCATGAGAAGTGCCTTTGACTGACCAGTACCAATATTAGAATGTTACAATAGTTATTAGTGTTGATTGTACCGGCCACGTACAGAGAACTGATGAGGTACTTGTCAGTGATATCATGTGGAGGAATCTTATGAGACAAAGGAAACAGTTGAGTAGTGGATAGAAATGGAGGAAGATGACAGAGTGTGGTAGCACAGAAGTATTACCCTTATATGTCTCTTTAATGACAGAAATACTTTCAAGAAAATGCACACACTGAAAGATAGTATCTGAAAAAGTAATTGTAGATAAATTGTGATTCAAGCAGAAGGAGGAAGAAAAGATCTGTTAGGCAAAGGAATTAAATATTTCTCTGGGGACACAGAAAGTTATGTTTTGTCATGGTCGTGGTCCATCTGGACCATGAACAGGGCAGTATACTCTGTAAATGAAACTTTATTTTATGAGCTCATTAGAAAAAAAACCCAAACACAGACCTACTCCACTTTGTTCAAACTAGTCTAACATGTGAATTCACTAATTCATCACTTAATGAGAATTATATTTGTCACAAGTTCTCTAAATCATAACTTCCAACAAAACTCATAACTTGTAACTCATACATCTATGAGCAGAACAGTTATCTAGCTGATGAGAGTGCTTATCTGTCCTCCCCTGTATCCCATGTATCACATCAGGAAGCATGAAAGCCTCAGAAGCCTAGCTGCCAGACAACCAATATTCAAGGATTAGGGCTGCTGCAGATGACAAACTGCAGTGATAGCGGCTGCAAAATGACAATTAGCCCTTTCTGGCCACTGTGCCCCGCCTACATGTTGCTCTTGCTTTGATCTAATGGTGATGTCTTCAGCACGTATCAAGCCTTAACATGAGCAGTGTGTTGGCAAAATCTGAGCAGCAGGTAAGTGACAATCAAGTTTGCAGCATATGCCTGTGCCTTTAACAATATCTCCATGTGACTTGTCTACAAAGTACAAATGAAGACATAAAAATCTGTTCAAACTGTATAATTTGATGACTAGAATGGACAGTTGTAGGGATATCCATATTGTATGGATATCCATATCTGTCCTGGAATTGCTGCTTTATTTTCTCAAGAAAGAGCATTCAGTGAAGGGAATTTTCAACATTTACTCACAGACCTGAATGTATTTACATACATTCTGTCACTGTAAATGTACAGTTTTGAAATGTGACCTGAGGGGAAAAAAGTGATTAAAATTACAGAAGATATAGTAGAAGCTACAGTATGCATACAATCCACAAAGAAGGACTTGAAGTCCCTCTGCTTTCAATACACAACAATTTCAGTCCTTACCCAGGGCTGATAAGTGATGAGAGGTTTTGAGACTCTGCCTCCTGATTCCATCAGTTGAGGTCCAACTTTGCACAGATATTGCTCTAAAGGTGAGGGTCAATATACAGTATCCGGGTTTTTTTTCTGAAAAGCAAAACAAGACAAGACAAACAAAAATCAATAAAAAAGCAAGCAAGCAAGAAAAAAACAACCTCCCCTAAAAAAACCCCAAAACTAAGACCAAACTAAAACCCAAACCAACCAATCAAACAAAAAGAACCCCAACAAAAAATACCAAGCACCAACTGTTATTTGCTTTGCATAAATGTTCACGTAAGAGAAATTGTGAACAATAACATTTTAAGAAATTAATACACTCATGCAATTATTTTCAGTAAATGCATTGAGGAAAATGTGAAATTCCATCAGGGAATCACACATTATATAATGTTTTCATATACGTTAAAAATACAGACTACAGAAGAGTAGAAAAGTAAAAAAGAAGATGAGGAGGAAAAAGAGAAAAAGGAAAAGATTCACAGTGCTTTCTTCTACCACAGTGCAGTTATCACTTGTTAGAATCTCTTTCCCATGCTCAATAAAGTCCACAGAATTAGTTAAGATCTTTGCCTTCTTATGAAAATGGTAACAGCCAAGGAGTGAGAGAATGAAATGACTCTGCTTGGAACTTTCAGTAAATTTCCACTGAAAAACCACTTTCAAGGTCACAATTTCAGCATGCTCACAGCCTTTTTATATAACTAAATTAACTTACAAGTTTTAGTATGGTATGAACATAACAGAGGCTGCAATCTTCAGAACTGGATAATAGCATTTTTAAATGTGTGCTGAGAACTGTGGAAAAAATGGCCTTTAACTGGTCCCTAAGTGGACACAAATGTTAGAAATCCTGAATTACATACAGAGATGAAAGGGTATAGTAAGCCTTTCATTTATTATTCTTTTGCTATGATCATGTTGGTTATTTCCAAAATTCATTCCCATTTCTGGTTGTTAAGCATTAAGTCCTGGCCACTTCTGAAAATCCTGGAGTAGTTAATCAATCACACAAAGCATGCATTGACTGGTAGCCACAAACACCTCTCAAAGAATCCTTTTCTACAAGATTTGTTTGTAACAAACAAGTAAATTAAGACTACATACTGTATGGGCAATAGCTTTAAAGAAAAATAATAAATAAATAAGGGAATTAATGATTTGTGGGCTATTTTTTTTTCTGTCATTGAGAACAAAGTAAAATCTACATATTATCAATCATATTGATTGAGGGTTAATTCGCTTGCAATTCTTAAACAGATGACAGGAAACATGAAAGGCATGTAGGTAAAACCTCAGCACATCATATGCACAAGACTCCATTGTAAATGCATGAGAGCAAAACCTACCTTTGACCTGAAAGGGATGTGGGAAGCAGAGCATCTTTCATTTGATCTTTGTGTTCTGTCTCATTATATTCTATTCCTTTAGCAGTGAATTGTGGGTTCAACTTCAGTGGCAGCCTTTCCAAACTCGCTGGCTCTCACAGGGAGGTGCTGTTGGGGCTCTGAGTGCACCAGCAGCTCTAAAATCTTTTATTGTTTCTAGGGGCAGTTTGCCTTCATTCAGGGCAAGTTCTGAATAGTGCAGCTGTGTAAATTTCTGCAAGCAAAGTTTATGTTCCCATCCTAAACCATTCTCTGGAAAAGTTTGTCACTTTCTGAGTACTGCAGAACCAGGTAACTTGCTGAGTTGTAATAATTTCTTAGGATTGGATGCATGAAAACACTATTAAAAGTCAGGGAAACACTCTTTTAAAATGTTTCCTCTCTGGCACACCTGAGACTGATTGAAAGCAACTTCAGAAATCAACCTTTTGTAATTTTCAGAATGGGAGGGGAAAAAAATAGTAATTATCCAAGTAATTATCTTAATAGACCTTTGAAGAAATATTACTTTTTTTACTATATCGAAAGGAAACATGGTTTCCAACAGAAAAAAAATCAGACTTTTTTATTTCAAAGAAGAGTGTCACTAATTACCTAGTCCTATTGCATGCATGAATTTGTTTGAGTTTTAGCATCAAATGCAAATGATGATATCTACTGAAAAACAAATCAGTCCAAAGTTTTTAGATATCTATCATAAATTCAATGAAGTTATAAAATACATGGATAGGAAAGAAAGGGTAGATATCTTCCTGTATCATGGCTTTTATGCTGGTCTTCAAGCACTCAGTGGGAAAACTACATGGTGACATAGTCTTCATTAGATGACTTCTTCAGTACTTCTTATTGAAATGTACCTTACTGGTTTTCCATCTGGCCTAGATACAAGACTGAATTCATTACTCAGATCCTTGCTTAATATCAATTTGTCTTTATTGCAGCATAAGCAGAAATGTTTCCAGGCATAGTTCCTCTGTCACATAGACTGCTGTAGGTTTTAGTGCTTTAATGCTATAAAAACTGATTATGGTATGGTTCCCATAAGTTCTATACATCCAAATATGAGTGCTCTTAATCATACAGTTCTGTTAAGTATAAAAGGTGGAAAATTGGTCATGAATAAACAACGTTGAAGAGAAATAATTTCTCTTTTATAACCAGTAAAAAAAACTTTCATCAACATGAATATCATACTGTGTTCAAAGATAATAATAGAATCACAGAACTGTTGATGTTGGAAGATAACTTTGAAACCATCACATCCAACCTCTTGCCTAGAGCTCACAATTTGATAAAGTAAATAACAAAAACATGATTAATAATTAGTATTTCCTCAAAAATAGTCCCTGGACTACATAGTATATAAGGCGTTGTGGACATACATTCATTTTGAAGCTCAGTGGCCTTTCAGTCATCAGTGCATGAGAACTACTAGAAACTGTGGTTAACTTTAAAGTAAATCCTGAAAGCAAAATTTTAAAACTTGTGTAAAGTTTCCTTATTTCTTTGTTGATTTAATCTGCTGTGATGGACTACGCTATAAAAAAAAAACCAAACCAAAACTCAGTGCTTGTGGCTACCTTGAACATACCAGCAGGTAAAGTGCTTAATGGAAAAATAAATATCTCAAGTAAATATCAGACGTTTTCAGAACAGTGGTGACAGTGTCCATGGGAATCCTTCTGACTTCCAACTGGAATTCATCAATTTTTGGAAGAAATTCTGGGAGATATCCCTCAACTCGGTTCAGAGAAATATTACATAACCATAAAGCAGTAGGTAAGAGCTTCCTGTACAATCAAGTAGTCTTCAGCATGCTGTGACAATATGTATATTGCTTCAGAATTTAATGAAGCTTTCAGAATGTCAAGAACAAAATTATATGTTTAGGGAAAATGAAAAAAAAAAAAAAGGAAACTTAATCCTATTGGACTTCATTAATGAGAGAATTAGACTTAATGCTTGGATTCTTCACATAAATATGACTGCTAATTGTTCTGATATGTGAGAAACAAAGGTCATGAGATTCATGAGATTTATTTTTGGAATTAGATTCTGTGTGTGTATAGAATCATAGAATCATAGACTGGTAAGTTTGGAAGAGACCTGAAGGATCATCTAGTTCCAACCCCCTGCCATAGGCAGGGACACCTCCCACTAGTACAGGTTACTCAAGGCCTCAATATTAATTCAATATTCACATTTTAAAAATCTGTTAAATGTGAGACATAAGAGGGAAAACTATTCTGAACTATTCTGAATGTATAACAGGTTTTTCTGATTTTTCAGAAAAATACTGGAGAAAATCCCAGAATTTTTGAATAGCTGAATGCTAGAAATGTATGTATTTAGTTTAAGTGCCTATATTGATAAATAACTTTTAATGAAGAATCGATGTTGACACAGTTTCAAATTTAATGCTGAACTAATAACAACTACAAAAGATACATACAGAAAATCTGCAAGTAGCGGGAATGAGACAAACAGTGAGATCAGAGCAGGTTTTCTACAGATGTTGATGTCAATTATGATTATCAGTGTATCTCAACAGTGAAAATGGGAGACTGCAAAAACTGAAATCTTGACACAGGTTTTGTAATATTTTGTTGATCTGCTTGAAATGATTCCTGATGGAAAAATTAAAGACAAGTTATTACAGAAGTTAGGTTGTTTTGCATGGACATACCAGGCATAAGTTATGCCCAGTTTTCACTATAAGAAAGCTAACAGTTAATGGGATAGTAATTTCTGTGTGCGATACAGAAACATGACTGTTTTCTAATTTTGTTCCATGAATATTATTAACTCCTTTTTGTATGAGCACATTGTGTTACAATTATTAGTACTCCATCTGGCTGAAATAAACAAATTATGATTATTGCAAGGTTAGATGAGAAAAAAAGACAATGGCACCCTCTCTACAATGGAAATTATGTCAATGAATCAGAAAGAAATGTGACACGCATTTTTTTAAAATACATTATCTGTGAATCGCGACAAACCAAGAAGTAGAGGGTTTGGTGTGATTTCAGGTAGAAGGTTCTGAAGAAGGAGTTAAAAGTGGACTCATTTCAGAGAAATGTATCCTTTGACATAGCTGGTTTAACACTGAGAACCTATTTTTGTGTGCTTTGCTGCACAGCCCACAGCACGATTGAAAATTCCTTGCCCTGAACTCCTTGTCTTACCATTTTGAACTATATTGGCTAACAAAGAATAACATTGAAAAAAAATGTTGTGCTCTGAAATCTAAAAACGGGTCAGGTGTGATATCTAAACTATCAGCTACATGGGGCAAAAATTTTGCAGAAAGCAAGCAGCAAGTGCCAGAAACTCTACAGGGCGAAGTAAACCAACACAAATCTTGATATGAAGTAATGCTAATAGGAAATCAAAGAAACTGTTATACCAGAGCATTTATGCACTTGTTTAGGTCTTGCTGGATTCAATAGCAAATTATGAAACCATGTTTGAGGAAGAGAGTATTGTTAATTAATTTAGAGTTTAGGTCATGTTTAAAGGCTCCACCGAGTCTGGGGTAGTCTTGGGAAGTCCACAGACCAAGATCTGTGGTCTGTTCAAAGCAGTGCTATTTAGATTCCCGGTTAAAGACAATGATATCTTGTATAGGTAACCTGATTACAAATGTAGCAGGATAACATTTGTAATAAGATATCTCATTTAAAGTCATTTTCAGAAGATATTTTAAAACTGGATTACGTTTAAAATTAATTTTAAAAGATGAATAAGTTTTGTAGAGTAACGAAAGTTACATTCAGCAGAAAATTTGTACATCCTTTATAACCTCTTTAATAATTTAAACTACTTATCAATAAGAATGTCTTCTGTGTATACTTCAATTATTGCTTTTAGTGTATTTTTTCTCTTCTTTCATGTAGCACACCACATGTACTCAATATGTCTCCAGTGCCTACTATCACTGTTCCTCTTGTATAATAAACTTCGTATCTGTGAGCATATGACCTTGACACTGTGAAGAAAAAAAAAAAAAAAGTCTTTTAAAGAATAGCTCAATTAAAACCTAATACCTCTGTTTAGGATTTGATTTCATTACTATTCATAAGATCATGCAACACTTTTCGAGTCATGAGTTCTCATGCAACTCAAATACGCTTTGCAAAAGGAGTTATTACAAAAATAATTTTTATTCTTCTCTCTGTCCCATTGATTTTCAGTCACCATGGAGCTCTCTTTGTTGACTCTGCAAAGGTCTCTGTTGAAAGCTCATGCTATTGTTGTGATAATGAGTGTTGATCAGCGGTCGATTTAGAAGAGGTAGATTTAAATGCAAGATAGGCAGAAGTAGGTAGGAGCAAAGCTGCACCAAAACTTGTCTTCCTATCTGCAGTTTGCATAGGTAACATTAAATCGGCTGGGAAAGTAGAATAATGTACAGGACTGTCACCCAGGAGCATGAAGTTACATTTCCACTATTGATTAGCTTTGGACAAGCTAATCAAACAAAGTAAACAAATGCTGAATGTTTGTTTACCCATCTGTAAATGATGATTATAATTGTCCACCTTGCAGAGTGGCATGGGTCTCAATCAGTTAGGTTTTTTTAAATTTTTTTTTGTTGTTGTTCTAGTAACAAAAGATGAAATGCCTTACACACATAAAGTGGAAAGTAACATTTAACTAAGCCATAAGACTGACTTGGTCATTGTTGGATTTGCATGGACATGGGTGTTCATCATTTTGAAACAATCTCTTTCTCAGTTTTAAACCTCTGTTTTCTTAATCAGTGAATATACTTCCTGTCTTCTCCCTTTCTGATTTCAAATCAGCAAGCTTAAAAAAGATCAAGAAAACCAGTTAATAAAACAAAACCAAAGACTTGATTTTACTGGAAGCTTCAAATATCTTTAACCAAAATTATCTGTAGATGTCAGGACATGAACAGGGAGCAAATCACAGAAGGACTAGACACTGTAATAGGTAAATATCAACTTCAACAAAGATCTTATCTGTAAACTGTGTATCTACAACAGATGTAGAAAGGAAAATTAGCACCAAGAAAACCCTACAAATCAGAAAGTGATTCTGATGAAGGATAAAATACAAGGTATAAAAAATCAAGCTGGATCCAACTTTGGAACAAATATGAACATAGCAAAGATTTTGAGCTCTATGTAGAAAATAAACAAGAAATAGAGAAATAATATATGTAGTCTGAATATTAAACAAGAACTTGGTCTTGTGTGGATGGAAGACACAGATGTATGATTAAGATAAATATGTTAAGAAGAAAATTATAACCTAAAATAAACCATGTTGAAGTGAAAATTGTAAACCAAACACTATGACAGAATACTGAAACAAGTGTACAGTGAATTAATTGTACATTTATATCCATATCCATTATGCTGAGGATATAAAAGCTTGATTTGAGAAATGCATGTAAGATAAATATTTACAAAAGGAATCTGAGAACAATAGAAGTAGTCACCAATCTGCAAACCTACCCTCAGCCATATGCAAAATCAGCAGGTTGCATGGGAAAGAATAATTAGAGATATTGAGATATAAAGAGGAAAATGTAATGGGAAAAAATATGACATTCTGACATAATAGCTTTTTCTTGCTAAAATAATTTATTTTCCAGACAAAGTAATTGAAAAATGTCTATTATATTTTCATGGAAGCATGGGAAATTGATTCTGTGT
The DNA here is from genome assembly GCA_013396675.1 of Eubucco bourcierii. Classification (NCBI taxonomy): domain Eukaryota; kingdom Metazoa; phylum Chordata; class Aves; order Piciformes; family Ramphastidae; genus Eubucco; species Eubucco bourcierii. The sequence continues at coordinate 32,085 of VWZE01009753.1, read as the reverse complement.
AGTAGACTTCTTGTTATACTGGATTAGAATAGCGGAAATTGAAAGGTAGACTAGGAACTGATTAAAGGGAAAATGGTAAAAGGTTGTTTAGGAATAGGAATAAGTGTTGTGAGCACTCTTTCACAGATACATTCAACTTTAAAACTACTGAGCAGCTCTCCTTTCTTCTTATTACTGACAAGTTACAGAAAAATAGGAACATGTCTAGCTACTAGGTTCCTCAGCAAAGCTCAGAATTAACTGGCTGATAGCATGGTTTGGGTTATTTTTTTTCAAGAAGCTTATTTTTCATGTTCTTAAAGAGATCATCTGTTCAGTACATTATTTAGGAACTGGATACCTTATGATGTCTGTCAGACTTTAAGTTCCATAGGGCATAATGGCTAAGACTGTCCTATTTGGACATATCTCTCTCTCTAAATTATAGTAGTTGCAAAATTAATGCAAAGCACTACATTCCTTTAAAATGTTGTTTGTATTTTTCTTATTTTGAAGGACTTTAACACTGGAATTCTCTTCCTAACACATCCTTTGTGCTTTTAGAGAATTAATGTTGACAGGATTATCATCTGACTGGTAGTTTGATACTATCCATTTTTGACATTTCACTAATGTTTTTTTCTTCTGGGTTCAGTGACACTTGCACAAAGTGAAGAGTTTAAAATTATTTTTGATGTCTCAGAAAAAGGAAGGTTAATTAGCTGCTGAGGAAGAAAATGTACAATTCAGATGAGCTGCAGTATACATCAAAACATCTAGAAACAAATTGAGAGAACGCACCACTATATTATTTCAACTGATGACAACAGTCCTAGCATTGGAAAAAACAACCTAATTTTTTAAAGTAAACAGTTGAAATTTTTTGCTTCCTAAAGAGGAACCAGGAAAACAGATAATCAAACACACCCCCTCTCCAAGAAAAAAAATCCAAAAAACCCTTCATGATTCTTATTCCAATTTTATATTTTGCTTCTTCAATAATGACCAAAAAAAAAGTGTTTAACTGCAAAATTTTCAGAACATTTCCCCCTTTATCTCTTCTTTTAAGCTAGCCTCTTAAAAATCATCACACAATTTCTAATTAAGTGCTGCCACTCAGAAAAATGTTTCAGGATAGATTTATTCTTAGACAGTAGACAATCCTTTGAAAATAGACCCACCAGAAGTGCTTTCAAAATCCATACATTCTTCACCATCAGTCAATAATATATGAGGTGTAAAACTACAGTAAAAATTTCCTTAATTCTCACATTTCTGGCTTTACAAGATGTCTTACTTTGTTATCTCAATGAAAACTGAGAAAGGAGGAATCCTAGCATAGAATCATAAAATGGTAAGGTTGGAAGGGACCTCAAGGATCATCTAGTTCCAACCCCCTGCCATGGGCAGGGACACCTCCCACTAGTACAGGTCACTCAAGGCCTCATCCAATCTGGCCTTGAACACCTCCAGGGAGGGAGCATCCACAACCTTCCTGGGCAACCTGTTCCAGTGCCTCATCACCCTCACTGTAAAGAACTTCCTCCTAAAATCCAGTCTAAATCTTCCCTCTGCCAGTTTAAACTCATTGCCCCTTGTCCTGTCATTGCAGGACCTTGTCAATAGTCCCTCCCCAGCCTTCCTGTAGGCCCCCTTCAGATACTGGAAGGCTACTATCAGGTCTCCTCAAAGCCTTCTCTTCTCCAGGTTGAAGAGCCCCAACTCTTAGTCTGTCCTCATAGGAGAGCTGCTCCAGCCCTCTGATCATCTTTGTGGCCCTCCTCTGGACCTGCTCCAACACTTCCATGTCCTTCCTGTGCTGAGGGCTCCAGATCTGCACACAGTACTCCAGGTGGGGTCTGAGTAAAGGGTCAGAATCCCCTCCCTTGCTCTGCTGGCCATGTTTGTCTTGATGCAGCCCAGGACTTGGTTGGTTGTCTGGGCTGCATGTGCACACTGCAGCCCAGACAGCATCTGTACAAAATTTTCAGACCTTTTTCCCCTGGAAATTTCAGCTTAAGGTGGATATGTGTTTCAAGACATTAACAAGGCAAATATTTTCAGGTTCCTCACTTCTTACCACACAATTCTCCTATTTCAGTCATTCACTTCCATCAGCAGGCTGTCTTACGGAGACTGATTATGCGAGCCTGAAGCCAGTCTGCAAAGATAAAATTACACTATGCAGATCAATGCTGAGAGGAGAAAACAGTTTGCCACTGCTGAACAAAGCTGAGACAGCTCCATTCAGTAAGAAACACTTAAAAGGTAGAAAAGTACCTTTGTAACAAAAGAAAGGAAAAAAAAAAAAAAGCACAAATGAATAAAATTAATATGCCAATCTAATTGTGTGTAAATTGAATTAGACAGAATCTCCCTAAAACTGATATTATGGGCATTAAAAATAAAATAGATACTAAAAAAAAGCAGTAATTTAAACCTGGTTTCAAGCCACCAGGATTCACTCTGTAATACTGACACCCTGTCTAGGCTGGTTTGAGCATCATTTTCTGGTACACTGGGAAAGTAGCACTCAGACAGTGAGGGATAACCAGCAAGGCCCCTGAGTGTGTGTTTATGGCCTCACAGTGGATTTCTGACCTTCATGAACATGGGGATTTGCAGGGAGCAGCATGGGCATGTATACAACTGGATCACCAACATCTCCAACAGGAGAGAAGTGCAAGTAGGGACTGCACTCCCAAAAGAGAGGGATTCTGGTAACCCACGTGACCTGTGAGGTATGGCAGGGATGGGGTGGTGTCTGTTTACATAAATGCATACATGAATATATGCATATAAAAAATTTGGAATTAATTATAGAAGGATGTTTAGAAATGATTCCACATATATTAACACTTTGTAGTTCTGTAGTGTTGTGGCTTATGTGTTGCATTGCTGATATTAATCCTGACTGTATAGTTCACTGATTGACAATTAATTACATGCTAATTGTGATTCAATAAGGTGGTTCAATCTTGATCTGGTTTAGACAATATTTTTTCCCCTTGACATGGGTATAATGATGATTAGTCTTGATTAGTTGAGCTAGGTGTACAAGAATGTATATGAGTGATGTTGGCTGAAATACACATTTGTTCTACTTTTTGTTTGTTCAGTTAAAATGGAAAACTATCTTGCCAGAATGATTAGTTTATCCCTAATTACATCATTATTTTTGCCATGCAATATAAGGCAAAACAGTCCTCAAAGTCAGAAATATTTTTTTAGTATAATTAATTGACTCAGTACCTAAGATTGAATCAAGTAATTATTTTATTGATTTAAAATCCAGTACATGCTGAAACAAGCCTTTACTTTTCATGGCTGGGACCTCATAAGCCTACACTGTAATGAAGAACAAATGGCATTGCTTTTAAGATCTATTTCCCTCTTTTCAAAAAGGTCAAATAATGGATGAATTTCTAGGACCTGAACTTTCAACTTAAAGTTTGGAAAAAACACCTGTGTCCAATTCAGTACACCTCTGCTGGAAAACCAGAAAAGTACCTATAGCTGGTTAGTACTGCTTTTCATCTCTGCCAAAAAGCCCTTCAGAGGTGTGCTGGTTTGAGGCTAATAAAAAATTAGATTATAGGCTGTGAAAAGTAAACAATGGTGATGTCTACTTCACTCATAGTCTTGCTGAGACATATAAGAACAAGGACACAAATATAGATATAGAGAGTCTTGCTTTCTAGGAGCTGTTCTTGTCTTCTCCTTTCTGCTGTGTAACCTAACTAACCACTCTGCTTCTAACCCCCTCTTGCCAATCCTTCAGACTCAACTTGTGTGTAATGCAAACTGTAGGGTAAGGTAGAGGGGTGAGGAGAAGGTGTAAGGGTGTTTGGGAGCCACTCCTGGGGACTCTCATTTTTGGGAGGGATGTTGTGTTTCTTTATTACATTTAACTTGTATATTTCTGTAAATATTCCTGTATATTGTGGATATAGCTGTTTGTATATTGTGCTAAGCTGTAAATATAGCTCATTTCTTAACTTCCAGCCAGCTGAGTCTAGTCTGGGTGATTTTCATAGTGGGGTGGGTGGTTAAGTCCCAAACCATCTCAAAAGGTTGTTAATACAATACTTAGATCATCAAGTCTTAACACACCACACTCACCTGACTCCATTATTTGATACAGTCCACTTTACGATCAATGTGGAGAGACAGATTTATCCAGAGGCCATGTGAAGTGCTGTAACCACATTTCCATCAAGGAGTTGCATGATCTTAACACTGACTACTGAGGCAGAAAAGGTAGTCTGGTTGGCTGTAGTAGTGTTCCAGTTTGGCCCACAAGCATATCCCATTGTGGACAACAGAATCAACTCTTACCCTTTGTCAGGAGCAAGAATGAAAGTACTGTATGCTGACTGGAACTTTGGAGAGAGATTCTATTTATAAGAGCACATATATATAAGGCAATCTGGTAGAACTAGTATAAAACCCACTAGCCCAAACTGGCCTCTAGAACTCTCCACCCCTTCCACCCTCAGTCAGCCTGTAAGGTAGGAAGATAGGCCAAAGCATTTCCACCCTCCCTCCCCCCCAAGCTGGGCAGTGGAAGCAAGGAAGGCAGGGAAAGGAAGGGAAGGGTCAGACTTGCAGTCAACCATCATATTCTAAGCTGTGATACCAGAAAGGGAAACGAATTACAGAATTACAATATTACAATATCCTGGGACGAGCAGGTCCATTCCCCTGGGATGGACCTCTGTCCCTGTGGTTTTGTTTAAGGGGGACCTGGGACCCCTCAAACTGCCACAAACAGCATCGAAAATTTCAGAAACAGAGCAGCAAACTGTAGTGTACACTGTTCCTGAATCAATAGCAGCGAACTGTAGTGGACATTTCCTGAATCAAGGTATCATCTTACACTGTGCAGTGTTAAATACATAGTTTCTTCTGTTAAAGGTGATAAAGGATAAGAAGTAGTAAAAAACCTAATAAGTATATATTATCAGGGAAGATAAGTAAAGTGACAGTATGATATGCAGCAAGTGGAATGATGTTAAGATACACAAGGAAAACAAGCATAGGTATTCAGAAGACTGAATACTTGGAGCTGCATGCACAGAAGATATCTGTTTGATCTCCGAAAAGTTCTTTCTTCATCTGTAGATCAGCTACTGATGGAATTTATTTTTAATGTTGTGGTTTTCAGAGTCTGTATACCATTGCTCCTGAGAGATGGGGCGGAGGACAAACTGGAAATGTTTCTCTCTTTACTTTTTCCAGGATTTGTTTACTTTTCAAATATTCAGAAAACACCAACTGCTTTTTCTCTTCCCGTCTATAACTGATAGAGCACAGATAGCTGCTGACGCTGGGAAATAATGACCTAGAAACTTAAGTTTGACATTAAGGGATATAACCAGGGAGAAATCTAAAAGCTGATAAGTAAGATCAGCTGCAGTTCAACTGGAGAACCTCTTATGACAGGCCCAAGACAAATGATTCTGAGAAAAGAGGTACATTTAATAACTGATGAACAAATAGCAGATCAGTCAATAACAAATTTATGTTACTCAGAGTTTTGACATGGGCTTGCTTGGTATTAACTGTACTAAAATCACATTCAGCAAATCAAAGAAAATCATTGTTCCACTCTACCTGCTCTTGAGATACCATGTCTGGATTACTGTCACTATGTCCAGCCTGTGAGGAGGGGATAGTGACTAAGATGTGCAAATCCTTTTGGTGTGGATTAAGGCAAGATAATAGTAAAGGTCCATACAAAAATATAACCTTTAACAGGATATTTAGTTTTTTTTTTTAAAAAAAAAAAAGGCAAGAAGGAAGACTCAGGCAACTACAAACCAGTCATCATCACCTCCATCCCTGGAAAGATCATGGAGCAGCTCATTCTGGAGGCCATCTCTAACCACAAGGAAGAAAAGAGGAGTCAGGAGTAGCCAGCATGGATTTACCAAGGGGAGATCTAACCTGATAGCCTTCTATGAAACCAAGTCCAAATGGGTAGCCAAAGCTAGAGCTGTGGATGTCATATACTTTGACTTCAGTATGGCTTTTGATACTGTCTCCCATAACATCCTTGTAGAAAAACTCAGGAAATGTGGCATAGGTGACTGGTCCATGAGGTGGATTGAAAACTGGGTTGAGAAAAGAGTTCAGAGGGTTGTGATTGGTGGCACACAGTCAACTTGGAGGCCTGTAGCCAGTGGTGTTCCCCAGGGATCAATACTGGGTCCAGTTTTGTTCAGTATCTTGACAATCCAGATGAGGACGTTGAGTATACTCTCATCAAGTTTGATGATGATACAAAATTGGGGGGGTGGCTTACAGCCTGTCAGGTTGTGCTGCCATCCAACAAGATCTGGAAAGGCTGGAAAGCTAAGTGAAGGCAAACCTCATGAACTTCAATAATGACAAATGCAGAGTCCTGCACCTAGAGAGGAATAACAGCAGGCATCTCTTCAGGTTGGGGGTTACCCTGCTGGAGTCCAGCTCCACCGAGAAAGACCTTGGAGTCCTGATGGACAGCAAATACTGCATGGGACAGCAATGTGCCCTTGTGGCAAAGAGAGCCAATGGTATCCTGGGGTTGCTTAAAGAAAAGTGTGTCCAGCAGGTCGAGGGAGGTTCTTCTCCCCTTCTGCTCTGCCCTGGTGAGACCACACCTGGAATATTGTGTCCAGTTTTGGGCTCCCCAATTCAAGAGAGACAGGGAGATACTAGAGAAAGTCCAACAGATAGCCATGAGGATGTTTAGGGGACTTGAACATCTCCCTTATGAAGAGAGACTGAGAGACCTGGGACTGTTTAGTCTGAAGAGAAGACCGAAAGAGGATCTGGTCAATGTCTATAAATATCTAGGAATGGGTGTCAAGTGGAGCAGGCCAAATCTTTCTGGCAGTGCACAGTAATAAGACAAGGAACAATGGATACAAACTGGAACATAGAAAGTTTCACCTCAACTTCTTTACATTGAGGGTGACAGACCACTGGAACAGGCTGCCCAGAGACTTTGTGGAGTCTCATTATTTGGAGATTTTCAAAACCCCCCTGCATGTGTTCCTGTGCAAACTAGTCTTGGTGATCCTGCTTCTGGCAAGGGCGTTGGACTTGATGATCTCTGGAGGTCCTTTCCAACCTCTAATGTTCTGTGGTTCTGTGAATTACTCTGTAAGCATTTGTACTCTCACAATTATATCTACCTAAGCTATGTTGCTTTGTGGGAAATCATGGACAGGCTTTGCATTGCTAAGAGCTTTGAGAGAAAGAAGAGCCAGATAGGGAGAAAAACAGAGAGAGAGAAAAAGAGATCATCAGCCCCAATTCCAGGGCCAGACCTACCAGAGTGGGTATCCAATGCAGAGAGAGTCACCATCCAGGCTTGTTCATGCCCCTGTTGAAGGCAGATGTCACACCCCTGTTTGTAGGCTCCAGTTCCTGGAGTTGTTGAGACATCATTACTTTTTCCTGACATAGAAAAATCAAAAGAAGTGCCACCAGGCCTCTCCTGGAATGGTTGAAGCATCAGTGTTTTTTCAGAATGTGGCAAGTTAGAGAAGTGATACTAAACCCTTTCCCACAAGTTCCATTTTGTTGTCCTCTTGGCGGGGGGAGGGGGGGTGTTTGTCTGAGCTCATAGGACATCCATTTTAGGGATTATCCCTTACATGTGTCCAGGGCATTTCCAGAAAAAGCAACAGAGTAGTATAATGCAACA
>VWZE01009753.1:11527-23931 GCA_013396675.1 Eubucco bourcierii | reverse complement strand
GACGTTGAGTATACTCTCATCAAGTTTGATGATGATACAAAATTGGGGGGGTGGCTTACAGCCTGTCAGGTTGTGCTGCCATCCAACAAGATCTGGAAAGGCTGGAAAGCTAAGTGAAGGCAAACCTCATGAACTTCAATAATGACAAATGCAGAGTCCTGCACCTAGAGAGGAATAACAGCAGGCATCTCTTCAGGTTGGGGGTTACCCTGCTGGAGTCCAGCTCCACCGAGAAAGACCTTGGAGTCCTGATGGACAGCAAATACTGCATGGGACAGCAATGTGCCCTTGTGGCAAAGAGAGCCAATGGTATCCTGGGGTTGCTTAAAGAAAAGTGTGTCCAGCAGGTCGAGGGAGGTTCTTCTCCCCTTCTGCTCTGCCCTGGTGAGACCACACCTGGAATATTGTGTCCAGTTTTGGGCTCCCCAATTCAAGAGAGACAGGGAGATACTAGAGAAAGTCCAACAGATAGCCATGAGGATGTTTAGGGGACTTGAACATCTCCCTTATGAAGAGAGACTGAGAGACCTGGGACTGTTTAGTCTGAAGAGAAGACCGAAAGAGGATCTGGTCAATGTCTATAAATATCTAGGAATGGGTGTCAAGTGGAGCAGGCCAAATCTTTCTGGCAGTGCACAGTAATAAGACAAGGAACAATGGATACAAACTGGAACATAGAAAGTTTCACCTCAACTTCTTTACATTGAGGGTGACAGACCACTGGAACAGGCTGCCCAGAGACTTTGTGGAGTCTCATTATTTGGAGATTTTCAAAACCCCCCTGCATGTGTTCCTGTGCAAACTAGTCTTGGTGATCCTGCTTCTGGCAAGGGCGTTGGACTTGATGATCTCTGGAGGTCCTTTCCAACCTCTAATGTTCTGTGGTTCTGTGAATTACTCTGTAAGCATTTGTACTCTCACAATTATATCTACCTAAGCTATGTTGCTTTGTGGGAAATCATGGACAGGCTTTGCATTGCTAAGAGCTTTGAGAGAAAGAAGAGCCAGATAGGGAGAAAAACAGAGAGAGAGAAAAAGAGATCATCAGCCCCAATTCCAGGGCCAGACCTACCAGAGTGGGTATCCAATGCAGAGAGAGTCACCATCCAGGCTTGTTCATGCCCCTGTTGAAGGCAGATGTCACACCCCTGTTTGTAGGCTCCAGTTCCTGGAGTTGTTGAGACATCATTACTTTTTCCTGACATAGAAAAATCAAAAGAAGTGCCACCAGGCCTCTCCTGGAATGGTTGAAGCATCAGTGTTTTTTCAGAATGTGGCAAGTTAGAGAAGTGATACTAAACCCTTTCCCACAAGTTCCATTTTGTTGTCCTCTTGGCGGGGGGAGGGGGGGTGTTTGTCTGAGCTCATAGGACATCCATTTTAGGGATTATCCCTTACATGTGTCCAGGGCATTTCCAGAAAAAGCAACAGAGTAGTATAATGCAACATGACTATAGATCTTCCTCTACGTTCAGTGTTACTAAACAACGTCATTGGAAGTTTTTGCAATGGAGCATTGATACTCCATACATAGATGTCATGCTAGACACAGACAACACTTGATGCGTAAAGTGTAGTTTCCAAGTCACAAATATTTCATGGTGGATGCCAGGGTTGGATGTGCAATTTCTACACAGATAGATGGATAACCCAGTACCATGACTCTGGAAAGAAACAAGTCATTTGGGATTGATGTGGTGAGGAGGAAAGGAAACACCCCAGCCCCAGGTTCAGTGCTCCTGAGAGAAATTGCCATATTCTAACTGTGAAGCATATTTGGATTTTTTCCTCCTCTCTTGCTCCATTTCTTCAGTAGATTCAGATATGCGGCATATATGTTATCTCCACAGGAAGATTATGACATTCACTTTAGGGACTCCTGAAGACTGCTTCTCAGGTAGAACAAAGGGGCAGAAAGCTTGTGGGTGGAACCAAGCTTTTGTAAACACTGGTTGTTTATTCATCACGGATAAACTCCTTGATTTCCAGAAAATTTCCTGTTAAAAAATCTGTACAAGCTGAGATCTATCTATTAGAGGTCATAAGAGGTCTATAGTCATAAGTCAAAACCATTTCATCTACTGGCTTCTGCTGAAGGATATGGAATGCTTGTATATTGTCATGCATGTCCTACACAGCAACACTTCTTCACCTAGGTATTTTGTCCTTGTTGCCATTGAAAAGACCGAAAATAACACTTCTGGAAACATTTGATGCATTTAATAATAATCATAGTAATAATATGATATTAAAATGATTACAGGTTCCTGTTCACAGTGGCTGAATTTCACCCTCTGGCCTTGCCAGAAAGTCCCTTCAATATAAAATCAATTATTCCCTGAACTTTGAATACATCTAGCAGAACCAATGTGTAGACTCACAGGTTAGTGCTTTTACTGGGCATTCAGGTGGAAGGTAAACACTGATGAACAACTGTATTAAAAATACATATGCCTCCTCAGTCTTTTGGTTCACCCACAACAGTGGTAAGACATGAGCCATGTCAGTTGTTTCAACAGCTGCTCACTTCCTATCCTTGATTATTTCAGATTGCTGACGAGCACTGAGGTCCAGCTTTTTTCCTAAGAAAAAATTATATGGCTGAAATAGAGGTTATAGTATACCCTTGTCTGCAGGTGCAGAATACTCCCAATACATGATGCCAGAAGTGTCCACTATTAACAACTCTTCAAATATTTCTAATACCAAAAAACCAGAAAATTTCCCTTTATGGCTCCTCTGTTCCACTGAAAACTAATACTATAAAACACAGAACGTCAGCTGAAATAAGAGATTGCTATTTAGTATGGTCCTGCTCTGACACATAATGAGAATCTCTATGCATTCAGTGAAGCCCAACATGTTTTCACAGATGAATAGGGTAATGTATGCACAATAGAGTTTACAGGCCATGGAATTAGCAATTTTGTTAGGTAATTTTTATAACAGAGTACCTTTGCATTTAAACAGTTCAGAGAAATTATATTTGTGTGGACAAGCCATAAGTAATTTAAGTTTGGGTTTTTTTTTTCTTCCTGGTCATAAAGCACTCCAAAACAGGACCATGTGGAGTTACTTCTCTTAATAATCCAGTTTTCAGCCCTGAGCATAAGATAATTCTTTCTCTATATGTTTAAAAGGAAAAAAAACAAACCAACCCCACAAAACCCCTAAAACATTTAAAGATGCTTAGAGTGCTTGAAAGAGGAGGATGAGTTAATATTAAAAACTTTCCTTTATTTTACAGTGGAAATGAAGCTAGACACCATTGATGGCCACTTTGTAGAAATCACTGAGGCACTCTAAATTAGGAGGTAATTTAAGTCTTTTCTGTTAAAGATATAATTCAATATGTAATTACTTTAATTTTAAATCAAGAAATGGGCTTTTGACTGTTACCTATGTGAAAGGAAAAGAAATTAGTATTTTATTGGAAGAATTAGGAAAAGCATTAAAAGAAAGAGCTTATTCCTTTTAAATAAATTAAGAAGAAATAACATTTAAAAAAGACCAAAGGTCTGATAAGTTGGATGCAGCAGTTTTTTCCCCCCTCTCCTACTTTGTTGATGAAGCAGAAACCAGCATTTCCAGACTGTAAAATTTAAAGTTGGAGATGTAAATCTACCTTTCAGCACCTGAATAGAATCTTCAGATACTCAACACAGTTAACACTCATGAAAAAACGGTCTGCTTGAATTAGATGCCTGAAAATGGATTGAAAAATCTATGGTTAAAAAAAATTTAAAAAATCAAATATTATAGGAAGGACAGCAAGAAAACATGAATTCTCTGTGAGTACAATGTGTTACCAAGGAAGCGGGAGATCAAGCAAAGAGCTGATCCTCTGCTTAACAAGGAAAGATAGCTATTGACAGGTGGTGCAGAGAAAATCCAAAGTATTTACTGTATTTTTTACTTCAGCCTTCAGTGACAATAACAGTGTCCATCAGTCAGCTCATTACGTCACCTTCAGCGATGAGAGGTAAAACCTCAGGTCAGAAGAGCAGTTAGAAGAGCCAATTAGAGAGCAAGTAGATAAGTTTCAGCTGTCTGAGCTTGGTGAAATTCACTTTATGGTACTGACTCAAACAGTGTCAGGGTCAGCAACTTTGTGAACTCATAAGGACTAGTGGGGCTTCAGAAGCCCGGAAAAGGAAAATATATCGTCTGTTTTTAATGGGTGTAAGGCATAACCTAGCTACTGACCTTCAGTTCCTGTGAAAATGCTGGAATAAATAATTGAACTACTTGTATACAGTTGGTACATATAAGGAAATGAAGAACAACCAAAAACAAGTCATGTCGTATGTATTCAGCTTCCTTCTGTGACAAGTTAAGAGCTTTCATGAAGAAAGAGAGAGGAAGCAGAGATCATGTGGATAAATTTCTGCAGGTTTGTCTTAAACAAGCTGAGGAAATATGGCACTGCTGGAAGGGAAGAATATCATACTGGGGGAGTAGCTATTAAGCTTTGCTAACCAAGTTGGAAGGATGCTGTAAGTGGAATTTCACAGGGTCTATCTCCAGTCTGCCACCACTCGTTATTTCCCTTAATTATTTCAAAAGCATGAAGTGTATACTTATTTAATTACTAATCAACACCAAGCTAGGAGGGGCTGAAATAACATTTGAAGGAAGGACCAGAATACAAAATGATCAGAGGAAAAAAAAAATAAGAAAAGTCAATAATTCAAGAAAGTTCCAATAGGAGGGAAGCTGGGAGCAGCAGGAATAGGGCTGCTCAAATTTATCCAAGATGGGAACCAAGGATGACTACAGAACAGGTAAGAGAGTGGCCCAGTTTGCCTGGATGTAGTGCTGAAATATGTAAGCAGGGTCAGGTTTGTACAGTAACAGTCTTCAATGAGAAGTGTAAAATCTGTTGAGGTCAATCTGGTAAGACAAGGGAACAAATCAGGATAAGCAGGAGACAAGGCAGGATGTAGATTTGACTACACCACACCAACAAAGGACTGGGGTTGACACTGATATTGTGGTTCTGAGTTAAGAGTTGGAGACCTGATAAGGATGCTCAGAGGAGTTCAGACCTACTAACGCATTCGGGGTCTGGCTAGAAAACTTGTTCTTTTGAATGAACTCAGACTGATTTCTTTAGGAAAAACAAAAATCTTAAATGAGGGATGCTAACAGCATTCTGGCCTCTGTCGGGTGTGGTCAGCAGAGGTAGGGAGTAGTTAGCATTGGTGAGGCTGCATCTTGACTACTGTGTTCAGTTTTGGGTCTCTCACTACAAAAAAGACATTGAGTCGGTAGTGCTGTTTTGGGGCACTCCAAAGTCCCTGGGGGTTTGAATGGGGAAAGAAGCCACAAAACTGTTTTCCTCACCTTTCAGGCTTGAAGGGGGGAACAGCAAAAGGCATCGTTTTTCTCCACATGTGTGCTGACTTGTGGGAAAGCTCGTGCTGGAATTGGCTTGTGATTGCCTGAATTCTTTGTGCGCAGTATGTATATGGCAACAGACACAATATCTAGGAAGCTTATAAATAGAGTGAGGGAAAAAAGCATGAGGTTCCCACGTTTTTCACCGTTATGTGCACTCTAGTCCTGCTCTTGCACAGTTTGTTCTGCTCTCCCACAAGTCTGCAAGTTCAGCAAGTCCTTAGGTCCATTCGAGAGAGAGCTGCCACTGGCACCTGGATATGGCTTCTCTTAGACCACCATATCCTGATTTCCTACTTGCTACCCTGACCTGGGGAACATGGCAAAAGTTTGGCTTTTTTAACCCTGCACTGCTAAGACAGCACCTCTCCACAATCTTTGCAACATGGAAGCTGTGTTTACAGGCACTTTGCCTTGGATGGGTTTTATTTGTATCGGACTTTTTCACGCGGATCTGCAATTGGATATAGTTTGTAGTTTTAGAGGCTATCATAGACAAATTCAGCAGGGATCATGTCTGAATTCCTACTCACCTCCTTGAGTAAAATCTGCTGTTCCCTAGGTTCTCTTATCAGCCTGATTTATAAGTGGGGCAAAGCTGTTTTGTAGCTTAGCTTTTTCCATTTCCTGACTTTCCTACATCACTAACTTGCTCATAAGCATCCTTGTGAAGATTTTCCAATGAAATTAGAAGCTGTAAATAAACCTTAACTAGTTCTGTATATAGTTTGGGAGCAGGGTTTTTTGGGAAAATAAAAATAATTCTATTTTTATAATTCCTGCCAATTCATTCCCCAAATAGGTGTACGTCCAGAGAAGTGTAGTGAAGCTGGTGAAGGGCTTGGAGAACAAGTTTTATGAGAAGCAGCTGAGGGAACTGGGATATTTATTCTAAAGGAGATGGAGGAGAAATTTTATTGCTCTCTACAACTCCCTGAGAGGAGTTTGTATTGAGGTGGGTGTTTGTCATTTTCCCTGGTATCAAGTGATAGAACTGGAGGAAGTGTCTTCGTGCATCACCAAGGGAGATTTAGATTGGATATCAGGAAAAATAATATTTACTGAAAGAATGGTCAGTGATTGGAATAAGTTCCCCAGGGATATGGTAAAGTCACTGTCACTGGAAGCACTTTTCTACATAGTTTAATGGCTATGATGGTGTCAGGTAAACAGTTGGACTTGATGATCTTAGAAGTCTTATGCAACTGTTATGAATGATGCAAAATTAATAATCAATATTAATTTTGATATCCAGGCAGAGATTGTTAATAACTATGAAAATTGTTTATTAAGATTAAATCTCAGTGGCTCCAGGTTCTTCGTCCTCTTTGCTGCAGTTGCTTCTCCCCAGAGCAGAAGAGAGGAGAGCAGAAAAGCATGTCTGGGCAAACCAGGACATATATAAGCCTTTTTTGGCCTGCTAGGCCTACCACAACAGACCCCCCCCCCCAACAAAAGCAGTTCTGTGATTCTATGTCTGGTTTTCAATCACCTAATTAGAAAGTGGGTAGAGAAAAAAAGGTTAGTGAGTTTTCTCTGTGTTCATTGTAAAATAAGCAGCAGTGGACTTCTTATTGAACTTCCTTATTAAAATAAAAGAGAATTCTTTTAAATGAGGGAAACATTTTCTAGCTATAAAAATAAGTTGTCCTGAAAGTGACTCAGTAGAGAGCAAAACCTCCCTCATCCATTAGGGCTCTTCTAAGTGAAATTGATCATGGCATGAGACAAGAAAATGGATGGAATGACCTCTAAGTCCCTTCTAATCTTGTTTGCTCTGATTCAGTAACAATGTTGATGAACATACTCAGTGGAATACATATCTGCAAGTAATCAGTGGGATGATTTGTACAATAAGGTACTAATGTAAGACTATAACCCTTTAGTCCTAAGTGATTCAGGTAAACAGAAATAGTTTACCTTTTATCCTATAATTAGACAGCATCTAGAAGAGCTGCCATTTATTAAATTATAAGATGTAATTATTAATACTGAAATACCTACTTCTAGGTGACAGATTTTGAAAATAAGCACTAGTGTTTTTCTAGTGTTTTTTATAAAAGCCTTCAAGCTCATATGTAGCTCTAGTGAGAGAAGTAGACATTTTGTTTTGTCATGTGTAGCTAAACACTGTACAGGTGTTTTCTAATTTGTTCTTTATGTGATTTAATTAAAGAGCAGTTAGTGATACCCATAGCTTGATGCATAGACCAAAGTGACAGTTGCACCTAATACCATGGAAGATGCTTGAATATGTTTCCACTGGTCTTCAGGTACCAGTCCAAGTGGCTACAGGCCTTTTGTAGCTCCTGTGCCACATCTGTGAATTCATGTGGTTTTGATCCTTATGTGACAGGAGATAGGAAAAATGACACTAGAGACATGGTTTTGGCAGATGAATTAAGTGCTATATCAGTGCTGTCTTAAACATCCAGATGTCATTTAGTTACCAACATCTTGATAACTTAATTTGAACTGAGAATCTCATGCTAGGAGACACATTCAGTTGTTCAAAGAGAAATCTCTAGTCCTGTTTGTGATCCTCAACAGTATCAAAGACATGCACACAGGTTGGTAAGAAAATTGTGCCCACCTGGATTGCCGGATGGGGTGGGATTTTACACAGCAAACATCTAAAGTTAGAGAAGATACATTAGTCTAGAGAAAATGCTGGAAATATATTGGGAATTTCAGGTTGAGACTATGTCATAGTAAACCTAAATTCATGTTATAATACCTCACCTATCAGACAGTCCTAGGTGAAATAGGCATGCCCAAAGCCCCAGCTTTCTTTCCTATTTTTATTCCTACTAATTTTTTTTCCTTGTCTTTTCACTCTGTAGGAACCACAAAGCAACCACAGTTTATTAGAAAGACCAGTAGAGCCTAGAGAAGGCATGCTATTCTTGCAGTATTGGTTTTTCATCTCTTAGAACCTGCCTGCAGAATTACATACAATATGACGGCCCCATCTCTGGAGCTGCGGATGTGCTTGCTTTATTGTCCTGGGCATTCCTCTGAACTGCTGTACAAGGATCTGTTTTGACTTGGACTCTTTGTGTTGCCTGACTATTTTGAAATAATCTAGAAATATAGGAGGCAGAAACATATAACCCTACATGGCAGAAGGTGAGAATTCCCCCCACATCAATCTTCCTAAGGAGCCCCCAAATTATTGCATAGGATATAAAAGATAGAGTGGCTCAAAGGTAATTGTAGAACTTTGTGTTTGGCACTTATCTAAGGTTTTTACCAACATGTGATAGATGGTGATAACCCTTATAATAAAGCTGAGTTTTGCTTAGAGATTAAAGAGGAAGAGTGAAATGCACTGTGCATGAATGTGACATTTTGATTTCTATTTAAAGTTTCTTTACAAAGCAGAGCTCCAGAGGTGCTGTTACAGTCCTCCTTCATTTATAACCTTTTTTTTTTTTTTTTTTTGTGACTCTGAAAAACCTTATATAAACAATCATTGTGGAACATAAATGAATGCTCTCCTCATTTCTATTAATACTAAAACACTATTGTCATAATTCACAAATACCAGTATGGTCTCAGTGTTATTCGTGAAAATATTGGTTAACGAGAAAAAAAAAAAAAAATAGAGGTTAAGACAGAACTGTAGTTTAGAGAAAATAATGCTAACTATGATGCCAGTAAAGACTGAAATGGATTCTCTTATGCTTGGCATAGGAGGTTACTAATAATACAGGAACTCCCTGGAGATACCCACTGAAGCAAGGCCATGACCCATCTCTGTAGGAGATGATTCACCATCATCTTTCCTTTGTGACTGTGCTGCCAGATGAACAGTTTTAGGTTACAGAGGAGCTCTGCAGGTAGATCTGAATCCACTTTAGTTTTGGACTGTCTTAGCCACAGCAGGAAGCCAATCCTTCCCCTTCCTACTCTATTAAGTAGGTAATTTGAAGTGGCATCCTACAGCATCTCAAGTTAATTGAAAGTGTTAAATGAAAAATGATTGACAGGGACAATTCTTGAATTCATATTATTTGCACAGACTTGTGGGAACTGTTCTAATAATGATCCTTTCCACTCCACATTTAGGTATACATCTTACTTTTATGTTGCAAATGCTTTTCATATGCTGAAAAGATTTTATATTTTACTAGGTTTCATACAGGAAGAAAAATATCTAAGATGTCTACTGAGCTCTTTCAGCTGTTTTGAAAATAATAATGAATCCATAAGTACAAGATTGCTGAAATTATTAAATTGCTGTAATTCACAGTCAAGATGTCTATAGCCATCAACTCTGTTTGAGGCCCTATAGTGAACTGCGTAATACATCTGAAGAATTGACCTTGATGTTTTGCATCAAAAATACTTCAAACTGGTAACCAAGCACTAAGAGATAAAATATGCCACGTAAATGCAGCACTGATTTGGTGCTATGAGAAACTGCATTTTCAATGGTTCAATCAGATCATCATCTCTTGCTCAAGAGTTAAGATGACATTGAAATATAATTACTTAAAGTTAAATAACTGAAGTAAGTTTCATCAGGAATGCTACAGATTACACCATTTAATTTAGAGCCTGAACAGGGAATTACCACAATTGAAAAGTTCTTTCATTTTGAAATGCAACTTTGATCAGGGAAATATTCCATTTACTCAGAATGGGAACCAGAATAGTTACCTGTGAGAAGACACTTTTTGAATATTACTATTGAATGGAATTAGAAGTAGTTCTTTGAGTTACCAAATTAGATGAAGTGAATCTTGAAGTATTACAGGTGACTGGATTGTAGACTAAGTAGAACAGTAATTTGAAGAGACACAATGGTGAGATGAAATGATCTCAAGGCTACTACTTCAGTCTCCTTGTAGGCTGATGATAAAGAGTAAGAAAGATGCAAAGAAAAAAAAGAGCATTATGTCAGGTTGCATAGATTTTCTAGGGCAAGGGAAATCAAAGACACAGAATGATGTAAGGTTGGACTAGATAAGATGATCCTTGAGGTCCCTTCCAACCTGGTATTCTATGAACCTATGAATGTGGAAGAATATACTGCAAGTGTATTCTTTGAAAAGAATACTATTTTCCCATGGATTTCATGGTTTTGAGTGGAAAAAAATATAAGAGAACACATTTCTTTACACCCATTTTGGTACAAAGATATCTTTGACTACCTGTGGAGACTGGAATAATTATTAATAGTTATTATTTAATTAGCTTTGGATCTTCAGAAATAAAAATTATAATGAAATACACCACATTTCTACCCATGGACACAGTGTTTAAGATTCTGTAAAAAGAAAAGGAATACAGACTTCCCTGATTATTTAAAGTGTTTCAGAAGCTTTGGGGTCATCACATTGCTGATTGAGATTCATCTCTCATTTTATAAAACTTCCTCAGTGCATTTTTGGCACGATTGTAATATTTTAAGGCAATTTTATACTGAAATCTTTCTAATCAGAATCTCTGGTGAGAATCCTGAATGGAAAAAGAAATCTCAGGCAGTATATTTTTCAAGCGTGCAGCTATTCAGAATTTGATTACCTTTTCACATTTTCATACAAAACGGATTAATGTGTCTCTGTCCTTATTACATTTTCAACACTTGTCATTCGCGATTAAGCCAACACTATGAAGATGTATTGCACAGCAGCATAAATGACCACATTAAAATAGGGTGTATGTGTGCCTGAGAAGTTAAAGGCTGCTTGATTTGTGTTACTTTTACATTAGATTCAATGTATCTAAAATATTTTACACAACTCAAGAGTCAACAATCTGGGGGGAAATATAAATAAATAGACAGAAGTTTGCAAAAAGGGGAGAGAAATGGAGAAAAGTGTTAATTAAATCAATCACAGAGACACAGTGATGTGGTAGAGTGTTATGAAGAAAGCCTGATGTGTTTTCTTGTAGAGAACAGCTCAAACCAGAAACTGACACAGAATTTGAAGCATTTGCTGGAATGCAGAGGTTTTTATGGGGCAGGACTGTCATGTATTGGGAAGGATTCTGGACAAATCTTACTTTGTATTTGCATTAAACTTTCCCTAGCTTTCTTGTGAAAATATTTCTTCCATTAATCACAGAATTGCCTCCGTATACCATTGTTTCTACTTATCTGATACACACTTCAGAGATTGCAACCTGTCAACATATAGAAGGGGCTTTATAAGGTAGAGAGAGACATTTTACCAACACCTGTAGTGCCAAGACAAGGAGCAATGGTTTTACACCAAAAAAAAGGGTAGATTTAGATTAGATACAAGAAATAATTTTTTTGTTTGTTTGTTTTCATAATGAGGGTGATGAGACACTGGAATAGGTCACCCAAAGAAGTTGTGGATACTTTATCCTTAAGAGAGTTCAAGATTAGGCCAGATGGGGCTTTCAGCAACCTGATCTAAAGAACGTGGCCTTGTTCACGTCATTAGGAGTTGGACTAGCTGGTCTTTAAAGGTCCCTTCCAACCAAAACCATTCTGTGATTCTACAAGTCTATGATGTATCACCACAATACAGTATCTGATTCCACCACAATTATTTCAGCCCTACTCAATTAACCATTGATTTCACTGGATATTTGGTTCGTTCCTATTTTGAGAGCTATACTTGTGTTTCCAAAATGGACTTGTATGCGAATGTGATTTGAAGCTTGTCATTAGGAATGAGAAATGGACAAAAGAACAAGACTTTCTGTTTAATCATTTTTTTTTCCCTTATAGCAAATTCACCCTTCAAAATTTCTGTGTTTGGAATCTAACAAACTTAAAAATCACCAAGAGAGTAAGATTTTTTTTGGTTTTCTCAACCTGTGGCTAACTTCTGACATGAAAGAATTCATCTAAATGCAACCTGTTACCTAACAGGCTGTGCTGGTTTGAGGCTAATTAGAATATTTTAATAGAGAAAATTACACTATAGGCTGTGAGAGGAAAACATCATGATGTCTATTTCACTCATACGCTTGCTGGAGAATTGTTTGGGAACACTAACCAAAACAATTGATAAGTCAGT
>VWZE01009752.1:47362-62143 GCA_013396675.1 Eubucco bourcierii | reverse complement strand
GGGGTTGGAACTGGATGATCCTTGAGGTCATTTCCAAACTTACCATTCTATCATTCTATGATTTCTGGTGATTCCACTACAATGAGGCCTTTGCTTTTTGCCAGGACTCCCATTTTCTCTTTGAATTTCCACAGAATTTGCAAATAGCATTCAAGCAGCAATTAATAAAGATTTATTGGCTAATGTATAATTCTCTTCTCTCTGTACGGGAGGGGACATGTGCAGATGTGTAGGAATTGTGGTCAGCCAGACTGCATGGCCACAAAAGTATTCACAGCCCTCTGTGGGCATGCTCAGCTGTCATTCAGTTATATTTTTTCTTCTCATCTAGTACCTGCATTCTTCTGGTATGACATCTGTAGAGACTTCCAGTAGCATTCACAGGCTCTGTCTTCTACTTCAGAAATTTGTTATTTTCACAGCACTTTGGTTGTTGAACAATTGATAGATGAGCTGCTAATTGTTCCACTGTCTAGGTTAAGGCACCTGAAAGCACCCCTTACCTCTATTATGTGTAGGGAGATTGCTGCTAACTGGTAGTTTCTATTCCAAAAGGGACAGGTTAAAAAAATAAATCACCACAACCTTACTTGTGGTGGTGCACTTGTAGATAAGTCCTTACAGCTGCTCTCAGAGATGACTCCAGGCAATACAACAAGAACAGGAGAAAACTTGCAAATTTCAGCCTTTTTGTATAGAAGAATCTAGGGAGAATTCATGTTTGACATTTACAGTCTCTCACTGCCAGTCCTTCAAGGCTGAATGATGACATTGCCCACTAATGAATAATGTGAGGCCAGTGCAGCAAAAAGTAAAACTGAAACTACTAAATATGTAAAATACAAAGAGTGTCAATACTGAAACTCTGCTTGAAAAAAGCGAACGTGGTATAAACTGGAAGGGAATAAACAGTACAGAGAGGCAGCCAGATGATGAATTGTTGAATGGCAAGGTGATGCATGACACCCAGTAACTGAGAACAGTCTGTACTGGGTCTGACACCAGCACATACAATTCCCCTATATAATATAGTGCTGGGTATAGTGCATACCAGACCTCTGCATGGCACGAACTGCAAGCCCGAGAGCTACCTTGCACAAACAAATGCTATTCCAACATCTCATTAAGGCACTGACATCTTCTCAGCCCACTGGTGTTGCCAGTCTAGCTGCAGCTGTGGCTGCAGACAGGGCAGCTCTGGCTCTGACATCTTCTCAGCCCACTGGTGTTGCCAGTCTAGCTGCAGCTGTGGTTGCAGACAGGACAGCTCTGGCTCTGACATCTTCTCAGCCCACTGGTGTTGCCAGTCTAGCTGCAGCTGTGGTTGCAGACAGGACAGCTCTGGCTCTGACATCTTCTCAGCCCACTGGTGTTGCCAGTCTAGCTGCAGCTGTGGTTGCAGACAGGACAGCTCTGGCGCTGACATCTTCTCAGCCCACTGGTGTTGCCAGTCTAGCTGCAGCTGTGGCTGCAGACAGGGCAGCTCTGGCACTGACATCTTCTCAGCCCACTGGTGTTGCCAGTCTAGCTGCAGCTGTGGCTGCAGACCACAGTTCTGGTAGGTGTAACTTGTCACCAGCTAAGGTGAAACATCCTCCTTTATGTCACATACTTGTAACTGCCTAAATACATGGGCTAGACAAAAAGAGAATGAGCTTATGTACCAAATCTGTGTGCAGCTCTGGAGCCCCCATCACAGGGAGGACATTGAACCCTTGGAGCCAATCCAGAGGAGGCCACCAAGATGCTGAGAGGGCTGCAGCAGCTCTGCTGTGAGGACAGGCTGAGAGAGTTGGGGTTCTGCAGCCTGGAGAGGAGAAGGCTTCCAGGAGACCTTAGAGTAGCCTTCCAGGATCTGAAGGGGGCTCCAGGAAGGTTGTGGAGGGACTATTGACAAGGTGTGGGAATGCCAGGACAAGGGGCAATGGGTTTGAACTAGCAGAGGGGAGATTGAAACAGGGAGTTGGAACTAGATATCTTTGAGGTTCTTTTCAACTTTTCAAGTCTATGATTCTATGAATGCCACAGTGACTGTTGTTAGCCCTGCTTTATGCTTAGGCAGTTCTCTTTTCTCTAGTGGTGCACTCAGGTTTTGCTATAAGGTTTTTCACACAGCAGCACTTCTTTTGTCAGAGAGGTTATGGTCTTCATGAACTTCCACGTTCACTGAACCACTTGCTGCTGGCCAACCAATTGTAATGAAAGTGAAACCTGCATCCATGCCAAAAGATTTTATTGAAATAGGAAAACACAGCCAGCAAGCTACAAAATCCATTGAAATAGTACCCCATGACCCCAAAGAAGGTAGCAAAGAAAGCTACTTTCAAATCAATACTTAATTCGGCAGAAAAATCAATTTCCCTCCCTCTGCAGTCCATAAAGTTCATCAGGAAAAAAACACCCCTCACATACTAGCAGCACTTTCACCCTGCAGGCTCAGAAATTAATTGCAATAGATGATTCCAAGCCCTGGGATGACATGCTATCAAGTATTTTGCACCCTATGAATTAACATGGGTTAGATGTGAACACCTATTTTGCCTAGGCTTTGGTAAAGACAAGCACCACTTCTCCAGCTCCAGCTGGCTACAGTCTCGAGAGGTATCCAGGTTTCATTCCCAGAAAATGCTCACCTTTTTGCATACACTGTGCAGGACATAAGCAACCCTACATAACAAAGCTTGTTTTGTCAGCACCCAAATGATTTCTCAGCATCCAAATGTTTTCTCTTGAGGCAGTGGCATCTTGCCTTTATTCTCCCACACAGGTATGCCAGTCCTGCTGTGAAACAGTTAAAGAGCTTTGCTGCATGGCACTCGGGGATTCGGGTCCCTGGCAGTAAGCTTGAGCCCTTGGGTATGGATGTTCCACATCTGACTCTGGGCCATCTCTTCATTGTGAACTTTCCTTTACCTTCTAGCTACCCTGCTGCTAAATGCTTTTAAATGTAATAGCTTGCTGTTAAATCTGCTTTAAAATACAGCATATGGAATGATATTGACCAAGAATCTGCTTTGCATTTAATAAATCAGTGTTTCCTTTTACAACATTTGCCTGCATAACAGACAGAACCTCCTAGCACACACATGACAGAGCCTGCCTTTTCCTTACATCACTGCTCTGCTGCTATTCCAACCTCCATTCCTTTCTCCCAAGTAACTGTTGTGGTTTTTTTTTTCTGTTGCTTTCAGACCAGCAGAAATTTCTTTTCTCAATTTAGATTGTCTATACTTTTTAGAGGCTTCAGAGACGTTGTGGGGAGATAGTCACAACTTAGCAAAGAAGTTCAGCCTCTGAGAGGTTGTTTGCTTCCACTGCATCCCACAGCTCAGATCTTTACACTTTTTTTGTATCTACAGTCCTATATTGTCTCTGGCAGAAGTTCAATAAAATTGCCTTTCTGCCCTCTCTGTGTTGGGGGTTCCCAACATGGCTGAACTGTTACAGGCCTACAGTCTACCTCTGCTGAGAGATCTGAGCTCCTCCTTACTATACAGTAGGCCACTGGCAAAAAAGTGTCAGCACATCTCTTACAAATGGATGCATCACTTCTACTGTTTTCAGGCAATTAATTTATGTCATAATCCTTCAATGCTTCCTTTTTACACAGGGTCAAATGGTTAGATATCAAAAAGTGGAGCATTACTGTCACTATTGCTCCCCTTAGTATTGCCTCTGTTGGTATAAATCTTTTTAAAGGTGGTTGCTTCATGACTTTTTCTCTATATTTCTGCAAGTTACTATTTAAAGTGTTCCCTATTTTAGGCACTTCTCTCCAGTATTCAAGTACATGTCAAAGTTCTCACACACTGTTAAAATCTGGCATCCCACAGCATCAAGCAGAAGACACGAAGTGTGTTTCAAAGCTTCACTTTATTCTTTTGCTCCCAGCCACATCCAAGTTCCACTTGTGCATTCAATGTGAAAATGAAAAAGGCAAACTATTTGCATGCAGAGATCGATGACTCAGCAGTAGACAGAGTTCTCATATTTGCTAAAGGTACTGCAACCAGAACATTTGATCCTACCTATCTAAAAAACACCTCTGTCCTGCTTGCTTCCAGGATCCCTCCTATCATACTCAAATACATTTTTAATGAATGGAAGTTTTGTAGCTGTATGCAACAACTGAGCTCAGTGACTTAGGAGGTAATTTACAATTCCTATGTGCTGGCTTGGTTTTTTGTTGGTTTTTTTGTTTGTTTTTTTTTAAATTCTTCTTTTGTTTTCTAGACTTAAGCTTTCACCACCCTTCCTCTACTCATCACTGTATTAACTGTTCATCCTATTGCCTTTCTTTTTTAGGTTTCACATTTGGAGATGAGCAGTCATGAACAGAGTAAAGCAATGGAGAATAGTGAAGGGCTGAGACAGCATCACAGATTGAGAGGGACTTGCACATCAGGACTCTCTGTAGAATCATAGATCTGTTGAGGTTGGAAGAGAACTTTAAGACCATCAAGTCCAACCACTCACCTAGAGCTCATAGTCCCACTACTACCACTAAACCATCTCCCTAAAGTGACATTTAGGATTCAGTCTATGGTCTTGTTTGAAATTCTTCAGTCACCTGCATTGGGACTATTTTGGTCAGTTTGTTGGAGTTTCACTACCCTCTTGCATTAGTCTTGGGGATGCCACATGTGGTGTATCTTTCACATATTCTCTAGGAAATTTATATAGATGTGAAGCTCAGGTTCTACAGCTGACACAAGAAAAATGACAACTCAGTGTGCACATAATGGAATGTCTTTCACTCCACTGTGTACAGTTCTCTGAAAAAGAGCTCACAATCCATCAGTTTAGAGCAACTGCACTATTGGTGAGGAAAAGGGAAAGTGTGAGGTTCACTGGGCTCTAATGAAATTGGACAAAGATGTGTTTAGCCTAATTCTTCCCAAGTCTAAGTTAGCAGAGTATGGTATTCATGAAAACATAAATGCTCCCTGCTTCATTGGTGTGACAGGGTTTATTCCTGACATGCATCACCATGAGCTCAGACATGTTACTCTGAAAAACATACTAAGAAAACCCTTCCATGCAGCTCTGCTAGCTATAATTAGCTGCTATTTGTGAAGTGGTTTTATGGTTAAATGAAAAGTTAGTGATAAACAACCTTTCTGAACGGCTGGATACACCATCCCTGTGCTGGGTGTGACACTGGTCTCCAGCAAATAATGGTTTGTGAGGTAGTATATTCGTTTTCTCAGCCACACAGACTATTTCATTGTTAGCAAGCACTGCTGCAATGAAAAGGAAATGCAAAACCACTTAAAATGATGCCTTACCTGTGATAAGGAGGCTTTTTGGGGTTTTGAATGTTTTTCACCTAAATGCTATCAGCTATTGAGGCTTAAGGATTAGTTCTTAATAGATGTGCCTTATACAATTTTTTTTTTAAACTTAATTGCAAACCCATTCCTGGTGGTTTTGCATTACTGCTAAACGGCTTAGCTACAACCCAGCTTTTTATGCATCCTGGGGAAGGTAAGAGAAGGGCAGCACAACGCCTCCAGTGCTGCATCAACTCATGGCAGACACAGGGAGGAATGTTCAGAAGCTTAGAAGAATGTCCTTTGACAACAGCCTTTCCCCCTCTACCCTCTTTGAATTCATAGTTCTCTCCCTTTCCTTCCTTATTTGTCAGGGTAATGTGTTGGGACTACTCCTCAGCTGTTCCCAAATTCTTATACCCCAGGTGAGTTTCCTACCAACAGTACACAATGTGTGTCTTTTCTCACTCCCATCCTTGCACCCAATACTTTGGGAAAGCAGAATCTTGTCTGCTCTGCTAATTGCTTGAGAAACCTGTTTGGTCTACGTTTTCTTTGGTTTACACACACATAGAAGGAAACGGAATGCAAAGACAATGAATATGCCTTTTAATCATAGAATCATAGAATGGTAAGGTTGGAAGGGACCTCAAGGATCATCTAGTTCCAACCCCCTGCCATAGGCAGGGACACCTCCCACTAGCACAGGTCACTCAAGGCCTCGTCCAACCTGGCCTTGAACACCTCCAGGGAGGTTGTGGAGCAGAGAATCAACCAACGTGGTCAAAGATCACATTGGGTGATTCTGTGCTCCACCACCTCCCTTGGCAACCTGTGCCAGTGTCTCACCACCCTCACTGCAAACAACTTCCTCCTAACATCCACTTTCAATCTCCCCTCTGCCACTTCAAACCCATTGCCCCTTGTCACTGCAAGACCATGTAAATAGTCCCTCCCAAGCCTTCCTGTAGGCATCCTTCAGATACTGGAAGGCTACTATAAGGTCTTTTCTCCTCATATTTTAAAAATCAAGTATCTTCTGCCCTAGAGAGTAAAAAAAAACGTGTCTTGGTAACGAACACAGGCTCTGCATTTGTATAGTATTTTTCCATGTACTAAGTCTAAACAATCAAAAAAATCTAGCAAAGACAGTTCTCCAGTATTTTCATGTAGTGAAAGTGCTCCTCATAGCATTAAATGACAGTGTTGGTTGCAATCCACACACATTATCTGAAAGCTTATACACCTGCTCTCTCTATACAAACCTAATGTAGATAGCCATAATAGTTTGTATGAATTTGAAACACTGAGCTTACTGAACCGCAGTCAGGAAACTGAAATTATATTCCCTCCATCATAATACCAGAGTCAGTATGTAATATTCTGAAAGAGTAAGCACACAGTAATGCCCTAAGTTGATACTGGGTTCCATACATTATTGCTCAGTGCTATCAAAAAGCTGCATCTTCAGACTCTTTATTGAAACATATTACATGACTTAAATTGCCACGACAAAGACAAAACTCTGCAATTTCAGATTTTTCTAACACCTCAGTTTTTATGAAATCACAGACTTTTTTTCTAATAGAAATATAATTTATTTGCTGATTAAATTCCAATAAAGGAGTCCTGATTTAAAAAGAAAAAAAAGAAAACAAACCTAAAAACCCAAACCAAACAAAAACCTGTTTAGGAATTTAAGTTCTAAGCACTGGCAGGAATATCCTCCTTTGTTCCCACTCACACCTCAGACTAGAAGATGGAGATTTGACTCTTGTTCATCCAACTATTTCATCATAAACCACTGAATAAATAATGCTCAGCATTAACTAATGCTTGCATCGAATCCTGAACTCTACTTCAATAGGGGTGAATTTAATACAAAGCATTGTGAAACCACCACTCAATTTCATCTAATCATTTTTTTCAAGCCACCATTTTTCATTGGTAATTTGTGTGAGCTATTTAATGTCAACTCTCTCTTACTCGTAGGTGGATTATCTACGGCATGTATTAACCAGAAACACACTTAGTGGGCTCATATTGAGGCTGTACCTGTGACAATCAGGCCATTTGACTCTGGAGCTTGCTTCAAACTGTAGACATGAAACACCTGCATCCACACCAGCCCCTAAATCATTCCTGATGGATGGAACGAGGTATATTCTCAAATCTGGCTTCTGGGACTCACTTTCGTGAAAGCACAGCTCAGGCTGGGAGCTCACGTTACATTTCATAGCCATGTGATGAGTCCTGAGCTATGAGGTTTCTGCCTTAAGCACTGTCCCCCAGGTGAGACTAAATTCAGTGTCTCAGTTTTGGTGTAAACTAACAGGTTTTACCCGTGGATGAAAAACAAACAGAAGCATTTTATGAAGGTCAGATTAAAGTGATTATAAGAAGTTAGCTAGATCCCATCCGGGTTTATTAGGGCTTACTAGGTAGGGTTAATTTACTACTTCCTATTAAACAAGAAAGAGAAATAAACCTCAGAAGGCGAACCAGTCAGGACAGCATCTCCAGCAGTCCGAGGCTGCCACCTCACACTACCCACCCCTCCGCTCATCTTTCCCTCCACGGCCTCACCTATACCGACCCCCGCTCAGCCCCAGCGCAGCCTGCCCCAGACTGCGTGCCCCGCGGCAGAGCGTCCCCCGCATCCCTCTCCCGCCTCGACAGCTGGCCGAGCTTCCGCCCGGGAGCTGAGCGGGGCGGGGCCAGCGGCGGGCGGGCAGGCGGCGCGGCTAAGATGGCGGGTGCATGGGGTGCGCGGGCGGGGGTCGTGCTGCGGGACCTGTCCCTGAGATCCGCCCGCCTGCGGGGCAGCTTCCCGGTGAGTGAGCCCGGCCCTGGCCGCCGCTTCCCTCCGGCGCTGCCGGTGGCCCGGGCGCCGAGGGAGGGCGGCGGGCGGTACACCTGGCGCGCCGGGAGCCTCTCCTTACGAGCCGCCCCACTCCCTGTCTCCCCAGCCACCGCTTCCCGCCCTCTGAAGTCGCAGTTCCCTCGCGGCCGCCGGGCCACGGTGATCACAGCCTCCTCCTGTTGCTCGCAGTTGCGGGGCGACTTCTGCCTTCCTGCCCTGGCGGAGCTTGGGTTCCGTCTCCCGGAGGATGTATGGAGCCCGAAGCCTTCCTGGGCTCTTTGCGGTGAAAGTACAGAGACCTGGCGGCAGCTCTCGTTCGGCCGTGCCCGGCAGATTGCGGGGCAAAGGGCAGGCAGCAGTGCTGCGGCCGCAGTCCGCGGCGTCGAGGCTGAAGTGCCCAAGGCGTGCCGGGAGGCACCGCTCCGGCAGCCTCCTTGCTCCTGAAGCCATGCGTGCTGACAGCAGCAGCAATGAGGGGCACGAACTGATACCACTGATCTGAACACGTGCCAGGTGCCAGCATGGAGCTGACTTTGGGCAGGCTGGGGTGGGGATGCCTGAAGTGTGATGGGAAAGAAGTGGTCCTTGTTGAAGGGCTTGTGCTGAAAAGCTCTCATGAGGTCTGTTAGGAGTGCTTTATTCACCTTGACAGCAGACATGCTGAGGCAAATGAGATACCTGCGTTTTAGGCAGCTCTGGTGCCTTTGGCAACCAACCTCTTTATTTTTTCTTTTTATCAGATCAGCAGCTAATGGAAATATACTTCAGTCCATGCTTCCTAGCATAAGTACATGCCCACACGTGGAAGTATCTGAAAGGAAAGAAGTGTGCTTCTGGGTGGTTCTGCTTCTGCAATAGGAAAGTTGTGAGAAACTTCCTTGGTTTTGTGTGCATCCTTACTGTTCTCACAGCTTTCTGATGTCGAAGGCTTCTGTGGTGGCCGAGTATGGAGCATAGTCTGTCCAGAGTCACCTCTAAGTGAAGTGTAGAAGGTGCTTTGGCTGACCTTGGTTTCAAGCCTTCTCTTTACCTGGTGCTGCAGTGGGGATTTGAGGTAGAGGTGGTAATTAGGAGCTCATGTTCTGCTCTGTCATCTCACAACGTGCAGAGTGATCCTGTAAGTTAGCCCACTGAAATCCCTGCACATCAGCTCAGACTCTTGGGTGTTCTTGGGATATTAAGGTGGACATTTTTTTAAAAGATTTCTTTATGGTTTTTGTGTGTTACTTATGAAATAGAGGTATTGAACATATTGAACTGTGACAGGTATAGAGAACATCTCCCAAGAACTGTGCTTTCCAAATAGATTATTTTCAAGAACCTGATCAGTACTGTGACAACAAATGAGATTCATAATTTATAAAAGGAAATAATTTTCCTGGAGAACCATGCTAATTTTTGGAGTGTTACACTATAGAATTCCTGTCTACACAATCTGGTCTTCCACTGTTTCAAACTGTAAACTACAAACAAGTTCAACAGCCAGGCTCTGGATTTCTCTGCTACGCATCCAGGAGTCTTT
Organism: Eubucco bourcierii; assembly: GCA_013396675.1. Classification (NCBI taxonomy): domain Eukaryota; kingdom Metazoa; phylum Chordata; class Aves; order Piciformes; family Ramphastidae; genus Eubucco; species Eubucco bourcierii. Next base: position 52,485 of record VWZE01009752.1, on the reverse strand, counting down.
TGATGGCAAGTTTTTTCCTCACTGGTATCATTCATTACTTAGCTTAAACCAGAAGCTGCAGTTGAATTTGTTTGTTTATTTGAGATAAACCAGCAAAACCTGTCCTCAAAGGCTGTCACAAGGAGCCTTTCACAATAAGGGTCTTCCATAGGATAAGGGGACAATCAAGAACTACCAGCCTTTAACCTTTGTTGTTTTGGGAACCCTGTGTGAGTAGATGCTTAGTGAGGTTTCAGATCTTTCCCCCTAAGCCTGCTGACTGACTGTTGAGTGGTGTTTGTATGCTTTTTATCTGTTGCAAAGTTTCTCATTCCAAACCTGCTGATCTTTTTCATAGCTGTGCTGAAACAAGCTTTTTGAGAGGTTTGGTTGTGTGCTGCCATGATCAATACTAGTACTTCTCTGTGTAACTTCATTTTAGGGGTGGAGTAAACGATTCTGGATCATACCATGTGAACATGTTTTATCATCCTTCCACTTTCCCTTTGGCTCTTTACCTTTCCATGACTGTTGAACATTTCTTATTCTTTATACTTTTCATAGTCTTGACAGATTCAGTTTTTGTGCTTTCGGAGTTCCAATCTTACCAAGTGTTTGGGGAAGATAAAAGATAGATTTCAGTTGTCTGCAGTGCACGTGGACAAGCCTATTTAGACCTGCTTGTACTGGAGCAATATTTGTAAAGAGCTGTGACAAACGCTCCAGGGACCACTCTGCAGGAGAATTCAATCTTGTTGGCTAGCAACAAATAGGCTCCATTGAAGGCTGTTTATTTGAATAGGAGTTGGATTGGGCCCTTTGGGAGAAAGCTGTGTTTTCAAAATAGCTTCAGATGCAGTGGATTTCAGTGATGAATATAAATGAGGAACAATTAAATCAGAATCATAAAGACAAAAAAGGAAAAATGCTGAAGGTAACTCTCCAGTTTCCTAATGCAGTGAGCAGATTGGCTGCTGTGCTATGCATCCTCTCCCAGCCTTCAAAATGCTGCTCAGTCCTGCCATAACACTGCCAAATTTCATTCATGCTGAAAATATTATTAAAAAAAAAAAAAAAGGAAAATAAAGATGGAATTAAACAATATTCCTGTTATAAAGTCTGCTGAATGCTCCATATGTTAAAAGTAGGGAACTGTACAAGGTTGCTCACTGCAGATGCCTTCAATTTCTAAGCTCCAATACCTATAAAGCCTCATTAATGCTAAACAGAAAGTTCTGTCTTTGTTAAGAAGCTATCAGCTGTGAGTTCAGTAATCTTCCATGCAACAGAAAACACTGCTGAAAATAACTTTCAATTCATGACTTCAGAAGCTATGTCAGTGCCAAATCCCTACTTTTTTTCTTGGCTTTGTGTTAAGTTCTTGAAAGATTCTTGAAGGTTCTGTTTCCCTGTTTGGCTTTCCCTGGTTGACAGTTTTGCTCTAATTTTTCAGGTTTTACACTTAGAGGCAGGAAATACATGAGCCTACAGACTTTCACAAGCAGGCTTTTTTCTCTAGGTACCTCAAGCAAATGACAGGAAAGCCCTCGTCAAACTAGACAAAGCTGAAATGCCAAAGTGGAGCAGCTGTTTGGCCCACCCCTCGGTGGCGGTTCTGTTAAACACGTTGTTAACGAAGTCCTTTTTGAGGGAAAAGGAGGAAATGAAAACATAAATATAGACTTAGACTTGTGATTATTTATTTATTTTTATTAACTAATTTTTTTTCACTTAGTTTTACATTGGTGAAACATCTGCCCTGGGAGTGTTTTGGCTCTGGCACAGACAGTCACATCTTTGTTTTGAAGCTGCACTTTGCTGTGCTTATTTACCTTTCTTTGTACCTAATTAGCTAATTAGATCAGAAGAAACAGCCTTCACAACATTAGGTTGTGAATTGGCAGGGACACCTGTCCTGCTGTCCCTCCATTTGAACTCCCAGTCGACCCAAAGAGGCTTCATACTTTGCTTGGGTGTATTTAAGATTCATTAAAATTCTCATTACAAAGATGGCTGCTTTGTCATTCATCTTCCTCCCGAGGCACCAGCTAGAAGTATCAGCAGACAAACTGTGTTTTCACACAGGTACCCGAGTGACCCTTTCACCCTGTTTCTCTCTGGAAAAGTCAGTGCAAATGGCAATTTAGTTTCCTAACAGAAAAGCCCTTTCATTTGCCCTTTCTGGCTGATGACTGCCAACAAGAATGCTCTGTGAGGTTCTTTTGGGAATATCTAAAAGTTAGGTGAGGCTTTAGAAACAGTTGGGGTTTGTTTATTTCTTACAAGTTGATAATTTCTCTGTTTTCCCCCTTCTTTCGTTTGGAAGGTTCATTTTTCCTAAAAATTTGGTACGTGTTTATTTAGGTGCTTAGAGATGTGATTGCTCTCTCCCTGTTTTGGGGGCTCTCAGGTAGGGTTCCAGGATGACTCTGTGACAACTGCTACACTTGTAGCAAGTAGCTCAGGGCATCGTTACCTGGGCCAGCCCAGTCTCCTGCTCTCGTTTGAGACTGTAGTCTACAGCTTTGAGCATATGCTCTGAGGAATTTCTCCAGAAAATTCCTCTCTTTAAAAGTCTCTGCTGAGATGTCAATTCCCCACTCTATAGCATTTTAATAAAGCACAGGACATAGAAATTGTAATCGGTTGCACTGATAACATGACTCTAACTTTGGAGCAGGTAATTAAACATTAATCCATAATTAATAGCTGGCTATGGATCTTATTTTAACTAGATAACGTGGCTAGAGTAGGCATGAACGGCAAGATTGACTATTGTGACAAATACCTTAATAGTGGAGGTGTGCTGTGTGGTTGAATAGACACTGTTGATTCTCTATTGCATGAATGATACTTAAAGCACAGCCTAAACTGTAAACTGAACCCCTCCCCCTCTTCAATACTGTAATGTAAGTAAGAACCCGAAATTGATGGAGTTTTGTGTTCTCATTTGTTTAGTCAGTTTCTTTGGTGTTTTGTTTTGTCTGTTTGCTAGTGATGTTCTGTTTGCTGCTGATGTTCTTGTATAATTAGTGGCTAAGGGCTGACAGCAAAAGAATTGTAAACCAGCAAGTAGTTACACTTACTTGTTGGAGCACTTCAGTTAGAATTCTTCGTAGCACAACGATTTTGCATTCACTAAATAAAAGTTCTTGAGTGTCACTTCTTTTGTTTGTTTAAAAGGTGCTGGTTTGTCGAGCAGGTTTACTGTGAGGTTTTAGGGTTTTTTTCCTGGTCTCTTCTTGGACATTCCCAGGTTTCTAAACTACAGGAGTCTGCATCTCAAAATTGAATTACAGTTTGTTTTATTTCTGTGAGATTCTTAGAGTGTATAAGCTTAGAATCCCGAGTCATAAAGCTCTGGACAGTGTCCCTGTTGGGCATGAATGTGGGTTGGGCTGTTTGACTCAGGGCTGGTTTGATTTAAGCAAAGCACTTTAGAAATGTTTTGGGAGTGCTACATTATTATTCATTTGGGTTTATTTACCGTGCACTTTGGTAGTACTTGGTTACAGATCAATTTCAGTCCACCTTGTTTGTCTTTAATTTGTGCAGCACTGCTTTATTGATTGGCCTTAGAGAGCAAAGTAGTTCAAATTTGCCTCTCTCGTTTGTGTCTTTGTATAGTTAATGATTTGCATTTTAGTTTTCTGCTTTTCATAATAAAAAGGTATAGATTGGTGTCGTTTACAAGTGAAGGACCAAAGGTTACATGCTTATCTTTATCAGCTAAATTAGTTTGTACCAGAGGCATTCCAAAATGTTGAGGCTTCGCAGTGTTCTTTCTGCAGTTGTAGAGTGGAAATGTTACTCTATGTAAAATTCCTAGGCATAAATCTGGCAGTTTAAGGAAGGTGAAGCAGGCACAATACACACCTTCAAGATTCAGTGGGCAGTAAATCTGTTGTGTGGTGGTGGTGGTTTGTTTGTTTGGCTTTTTATTTTTTTTTTAAATTAAATAGAAGAGTGATTTGTGTGCAAATGGATAAGTATTTTGAGAGAGCATCAGTGGCAGCAACTTTAAGCACCCATTTTTGCACTGTGCATTTAGAATACTTCAGCAGCAATAAACAAGTTCACAGGGCCAGTAACTGGGAAAGATGAGAAATGGCAAAGTATTACTGGAGTAGATAGACTCTGAGGATATAAGCAGTGAGCAATAGTCTCAATTTGTGTCAGGAAGAGAATCACCCTTACTGTAGTTACATTACCTTTGGTGTTGAACTCTTCTCCACTCAAAATCTTTGAGATGCAAACGTTTTGTAGCAATTGTAAGGGATGGAGAAGTAAGGCAGATCATTCTTTGGTAGGTTTGTCTGCTTGTCCAGGAGTTTTGACTAGAAAATAAGAAGCTGCACGTTATAAAACCATACATGTTACAAGTGGAACACTTCTTCATTCTTTTTGAGGTCTTCCTCTGAGGGAATTTGACATCTGGTACTTCAGTGAGAGCCAAGAAAGCAGTATCTGCCTTCTGCAAGAAAGGGGAAAAGAAAGTTGCTAATACATGCTGCTAGTATAAAAATGTCTGGGAAGGTAAAGTTGTGGGAAAAATTATAGATGCAAATTATAAATAACAATGGTTGATATAGGTAAAACATACAGATATTTATGATATTTATAGAGGAAAGGTCTATTAAAAGCAACAATACTTTTTATGGTCCACATATTACATGCTTATGGTCTGAAGATGGCATGAGAAGTTTATTTTCCATTAAGTTTTCTAGCTTCCATCTGGAGTCCTGTGTGCAGTTCTGGAGCCCCCAGCACAGGAAGGACATGGAAGTGTTGGAGTGGGTCCAGAGAAGGCCACCAAGATGCTGAGAGGGCTGCAGCAGCTCTGCTGTGAGGACAGGCTGAGAGAGTTGAGGCTCTGCAGGCTGGAGAAGAGAAGGCTTCCAGGAGAGCTTAGAGTAGCTTTCCAGGATCTGAAGGGGGCTCCAGGAAGACTTTGGAGGGACTATTGACAAGGTCTTGCAATGGCAGTGTGCTGGTTTGAAGCTAATTGGAATATTTTAATAGAGAAAATTACACTATATGCTGTGAAAAGGAAACAATGGTGATGTTTACTTCACTCATAGGCTTGCTGAGATGTTTGAGAGAAGAACCCAAAACATAGATAAGTCAGTGTCTCTGGGGCACAG
>VWZE01009752.1:8651-43405 GCA_013396675.1 Eubucco bourcierii | reverse complement strand
CAGGTCCCTCTGGATGGATCCCTGCCCTCTAGCAAGTGACTGTGCCACACAGCTTGGTGCCAGCTGCATGCTTGCTGAGGCTGCACTGATTCCCCTGTGCATTAGTTTGTCTAATCAAAACCAAGATTTACTAACAACTATGGATGTGAAACATTGCATTTTAAGGAAAAGATATGTACCAGTCTTGCCTTTTTTTATGCATCCAGGGCAGAAACTTTTACAGTTCTGCAGTAGTTTGGCAAACCAGCTATGACTTAGGGATGCAGTAGAACTATGTTTTGTAGATACTTTTCTGTATTTTTTTCCATTTTACTACTGTGGGCATTTGCATCTTTATTGCTTGGGCGTACTGTGCTGCTTAGTGCTCAAAGTCATAATCTTCTGTGATGCCATAATTAGGTAGCATAGAAATTATCATGATTTGACTTCCAAGTATTAAAAAGCTGGAACAAAAACCTGTGATTATGTTTCTTATTTGCTTCTTTGCGATGAGAAACAGAGCTTAAACTATCTAAATTGGTTACTTTAGTGATGTTTCTCTTAAAATGCCAGTGACTCCTAACACTTGAAAATGTATTCTTCTAGGGTAGGGTAGGCGTGAAATGGTTCTTTGATGCACAGATGATTACTTGAGAGAGGAATTCAGAAACATCTCTGAACCACCCCTTGACCATGCTTTGGTTTGAAATACTTAAATCATTTCCTAGCAATTCAGGAAGCATAATTAGGATGAAGAGTACAAAAAAATTGATAGTGGGAATACACTGAGAAGCATTCTCTTGATATGCTTGGTGGCAAAATAGTTGTAGAATTATGTTTTCCTGGTTGTACTTAATATTTAAAGCATTTTCAATAATTGGATAAAGGTATAGTTTTGTATATATACTGGAGAGCAGCCAAACAGAAAGGGATCTGGGGGTGCTGATTGACACCCACCTGAACATGAGCCAGCAGTGTGCCCAGGTGGCCAAGAAGGCCAATGGCATCCTGGCCTGCATCAGCAAGAGTGTGGCCAGCAGGAGCAGGGAGCTCATTCTCCCCCTGGACTCTGCACTGCTTAGGCCACACCTTGAGTCCTGTGTCCAGTTCTGGGCCCCTCCATTGAAGAAGGACATTGAGGTGCTTGAGTGTGTCCAGAGAAGGGCAACGAGGCTGGGGAGAGGCCTGGAGCACAGCCCTATGGAGAGAGGCTGAGGGAGCTGGGATTGGTTAGCCTGGAGAAGAGGAGGCTCAGGGGAGACCTTCTTGCTGTCTCCAGCTACCTGAAGGGTGCTTGTAGCCAGGAGGAGGTTGCTTTCTTCTCTCAGGCAAGCAGCAGCAGAACAAGAGGACACAGTGTCAAGCTGTGCCAGGGGAAGTTTAGGCTGGAGGTGAGGAGAAAGTTCTTGCCTGAGGGAGTCATTGACTGCTGGAATGGGCTGCCCAGGGAGGTGGTGGAGTCAGCGTCCCTGGAGGTGTTCAAGGCAGGTTTGGACGTGGCACTTGGTGCCATGGTCTGGTCTTGAGGTCTGTGGTGATGGGTTGGACTTGATGAGCTTTGAGGTCTCTTCCAACCTTGCTGATACTGTGAGACTGTGGTATTAAAAAAAAAAAAAAAAGACCTTAAACAGTTTAGGTGATCAAAAATAGGGAATTACCCTTCAAGGTAGTTAAAAGAACAGAACCTTCCTGGTTTCTGTGGAGCAGGCAGCTCCTTTCACTGCTAGAATGTGGTGCCTATCACCAGCAGTCTTTTTTGGGTACTTTGTGTGATTGATTATGCAGTTGTGTATGATCCTGAGTTTATTTTCATCAGATACTTCAAAGCCTTTACTTTTTAGGTCAGGAAAACATGCTTTTCTTAAAGCTTTGAAGTTTTAGGTAAGCAAAATGAACATTATTTGACAAAAATTAATTACTGATGCAAAGCAAAGCTCGTGGTTGCTTAGCACACTGACAAAAGCAGAAATTGAATCTGCAAATTCATATCCTTCTTTCCTTTGCCCCAGCAAAAACTTTGAAGATGGATTCCAGAGGTGTAAAGCTTCTGCAGAATCATGGAATAGTTTGGAAGGCATCTCCAAAGGTCATCTAGTCCAGCTTCCCTACAGTGAGCAGGGTTGTCCTTACTAGATCAGAGCCTTGGCCAGCCTGGTATCTCCAGGGATGGGGCCTCAGCTACCTTCCTGGGCAACCTGTTCCTGTGTTCCACCACCCTCATGGTATAGAACTTGTTCCTAACATCCAATCTAAACCTACTTTTCTCTAATTTCAAACCACTGACCCTCATTCTATCCCTCCAGGACTTTGTAAACAGTCCCTCTGCATGCTTCTTGTAGGCCCCCTTCAGGTACTACAAGACTGCTATTAGGTCTCCGCCGGAGATCATCTTGGCCTTCTGTTTTCCAGACTGAACAACCCCAAGTCTCTCTGACTGCCCTTCCAGCAGAGGTATTCCAGCCCCCTGATCATTTTTGTGGCCCTCCTCTGGAGCCACTCCATCAGGTCCATGTCCTCCTTGTGTTGAGAACTCCAGAGCTTGGTGCAGTACTCCAGGTGAGGAGTCAGAATCACCTCTCTGGATCTCTGGCCATGCTGCTTCTGATGCAGCCCAGGTGCCTTTGGCCTGGGGTGCAAGTGCACACTGTGGCTCATGTGCGGCTTCTCATCCATCAGCACCCTAGAGTCCATTTCTGCAGGGCTACTCTCAATCTTATCCCCCAGCCTGGACTGTTATCTAGGAGTGCCCTGACCTAGGCATATTTGCTTCTTGGGCACATATAGATACATGATAAATACTTTTGGTACTGTTTTGTTCTACTGAGTTTTGGTTTAAAAATGCAAGGGGAAAAAAAAATGTTTTGCTATGTTTTATGGAGTGCATGGGGAGGGCAGTGTTTGCCCCTCTGAGTGAGCTGTCAGCTTTGTGTTTGGGCAGGCTGCTTCATCTTCCTATCTTGTTTGCTCAACAACTGAAGGTCACCTAAGCACCAGGAAGTTCTCATGTCTCTCGTGGAATAAGGAGCCTGCCATGTTGCAGCTGGGTTTCAGGAGCTGCTGCTGAGTCACTGCTCAGGAGAGCCTCTGTGGGATTGGAGCATACTCAGCTCTGCTCAGCCAGCCTTTGGATGGTAAACAGAATGCACCAGGGACCTTCTCAGTGTCAGAAACGTACTGTCACTTAATTTGTAGCAATTTCTGTTTTGGTGTTTGTATGTCAATAGAGGTCTCACTACTTCCCCGGGTCGAGGGGCAGGATTCAGATTGTCAGGGATTTGGCTATGTCCTGCTTAATTTGGAGGTCAGTCTGTAGCACCCTGACTGAAACAATAGGCAGGTGAGGTATGGGAAATGGAGTTGTGAGGTTAGGGAGGACATTCTTTTCACTATCCTCTCTTTTTCTCTTGAGAACAGCAGGCATCACAAAATCATATCTGCAAACACCCAGAAAGATCATGCAGGTGCTAGCTGGTAGGATCTGCCTTGTCGTGCACGAGGATGTGGGCTCAGATTCTGTTTCTTTGAGATAAGGATGACAGAAGGAGCTCAAGTCTGACCCTGTGCATGTTCCTGGTAGTTGACAATGGAGCTTAGTGGGTAGGAGAGTGTATTTACAGAATAGCTGTCAAAATCCCTGTGTGTAAAGCAAGCTGTAAATAAGTCTATAAGGTATAATCATTACTGGGGACTTTAAACCTGCAGTGAGTGGAGGACTTGCTTCAACTTCATTCTTGTCTCTGCTTCCTTGCATGTGAAGTAAACAGGAGGATAAATCAGAAAACTGAGTTTATAAATGTGATTTAAAGGCATATTGAAACAATTTAGTGTAGTTTTTTAAATTTTATTTTATTTTTTCCCCCTTGATCTAATGATCCAAGTGAGTTCTGCAGTGTGGGAACATCACACCATGTTGCACCATTGCCAGGGGAGTGCAGAGGTTAAGCTTGGGATCAATCAGTTTACAATCAGAGTGATAATAAAAGGACAAAGAGTAGCTCAAGATGAGAGAGCAGAGTAGGGCAGAAAAGTATAGAGGTTCAGGAACCCTTGAAGTAAAAAGGTTTCTTGCAGTAGACAACTAGCAGGAACATTCAGGAGAACTGTTAAGAAAAGCATTAGTGTTAAAAATAGCACTTCAGGATTTTCAACCCCACTTCCATCCTGAGTACATTTGCTAAGAGTTTGGCAAAGCTTAAAAAGCACCTACTGTTTTATCTGAAATACTGCAAAATATCCAAGGCACAGCTGAGATGTTTCTAAAACTTTCAGGTTTGTATCTTGCTGTGGTTTAGGTAAAAGGGAAAGGTTCCTGAACAGAGTCAGTTCTGTTCTTTTAATGCAGTCTATGACTTTGTAAATCTCAGTTTCACATTTGTGTGTAGTATGTTCAAGGCCAGGTTGGAGGAGGCCTTGAGTGAGCTGTGCTAGTGGGAGGTGTCCCTGCCTATGGCAGGGGGTTGGAACTGGATGATCCTTGAGGTCCTTTCCAACCTTACCATTCTGTGGTTCTGTGGCTGGCCGTGTGGCTGGCCGTGTGGCTGTGTCGTTCTGTGGTTGGCTCTGTGGTTGGCTCTGCGATTCTATGTGAATGAATTTGGTTCTGTCTTCTAAAGGCCTCTTCAGTTTCTGTGGCATTTATTAAAGCACACCTAAATTACAGTGTTTCATGTTGGAGCTGCGGTGGAAAGATTTAGCAGGTGAGTTTTAATGAAAGAGATAAAGAAAGCCTTGATAGCATCCAGGCACTTCAGAACTGGTGGGCCCTGACATTGCTCTTTACCAGCTGAGGGAGGGATTCCACCATTGAGAGAGGAGAGAAAATGATGAATAAAAAGCAAGGAGGGATGTTAAAGTGTCACAGTATGTCTCCAAACAGAATATTGATTATTATGTCATTGGAGTTAATTATAATTTTTAGTGGCAGGGAATGTTGGTTTAGAGGTGAAAGAGGTGAATCCTCCTGAGTATTTTACACATTTATTAATGAGTTCTGAAGTAAGAGAGTAGTGAATGAAATCTTCAAACCCCACCCCAGCCGTGATGGCATTTGAGTTTTAATCTTGAAAATCTTGAGTAGAACCATGTCTTTTTTTAGATTCAATTACCTTGCAAAGTTGACAGTTCAGCTAGTGAGAGAGTCTGGGGAAGATTCACCCACTTCAGTGAGGAAATTGAGGGGAGACTGAGGGAGTTTGATTCATGACTTGATTTTGATGTCAAATCCAGGAGACTTATTTCTTTAGTTAAATCATTCAGGCTCCCAGGTTAATTTTAACATTCAGGGGAGACTCTTGGAGTTGAGACCAAAAGTGTTCTTTCTCCACACGCTTTCTGCAGGCTCCTGCTTCTTTGAACTGTCCTGTGTTACGTAAATGTCAGACTGTACTCTGACTGAAGTCCTCTCAACTGCAGTCTCCTGTGTGTGAGTTTGTATTTTCCCCTTAGAAAGCAAACCTATGGCTTATGGAATCATAGAATGGTAAGGTTGGAAGGGACCTCAAGGATCATCTAGTTCCAACCCCCTGCCATAGGCAGGGACACCTCCCACTAGCACAGGTCACTCAAGGCCTCGTCCAACCTGGCCTTGAACACCTCCAGGGAGGGAGCAACCACAACCTCCCTGGGCAACCTGTGCCAGTGTCTCACCACCCTCAGTGCAAACAACTTCTTCCTAACATCCACTTTCAATCTCCCCTCTGTCAGTTCAAACCCATTCCCCTTGTCCTGTCATTGCAAGACCTTGTCAATAGTCCCTCCCCAGCCTTCCTGTAGCCTCTTTCAGATCCTGGATACCATGTGGCCATGTCATGCAGAGAGAACTTTATAGGTGTTTATTTGATATCTACTGCAGTTCATTTTCACACTATTATTGAAATAAAACTCTTTGGCAAGACCTGAAATCTGAGGGAGCAAGTAATACTGTTTCTCATTTAAATTGTGTATGAATAAATTATTATAAATTGACTGATATTGCTTGTAGTGATTCCTTTCTTGAGTGAAATACCAATTTCTGTTTTCTTCCTAATTTAGGCACTTAACATTCTTCAGAGAGAAAAAGAGAAGCTAGACACAACACAAGCAAAGAGAAATGATGAGTTCAGAGTTTAAGAGCTGGTTTTGTTTTCAGGGTCAGGTTACATGGCACAATGATTTGCTACACTATTCCTGTAGATACGCTAAATTTTTAGTAACAACTTAGTGTGCTGGTTTGAGGCTAATTGGAATATTTTGAAGAAAAAAAAAATTATAGGCTCTGAAAAGAAAAACAGTGAAGTTGTCTGCTTCACTCATAGGCTTGCTAAGATGTGTAAGAACAAAGACACAAATATAGCTAAGCTGGAGGGAGAGTCTCTCACTCTAGCTGGTGTGTGTCCTGCTGGCATCTGTACTGTTAACCCAACTAACCACTCTGCTTCTAACCTCCCTGGCCCATCCTCCAAACTCACCTTGTACATAAGGCAGACCCTGGGGTAAGGCAGAGGGGTGTAAAGAAGGTGGAAGGGTGGTTGGGAGCCCCTCCTGGGGACTCTGATTTCTGGGAGGGGGATTGTGTTTCTGTATTCCCTTTAACTTGTCTATGTCTGTAACTATTCCTGTCTGTTGTGTCTATCTCTGCTTGTCCATTGTGCTGAGCTGTAAACAGAGCTTCAGTCCTTAACTTCCAGCTGTCTGAGTCTAATCTGGGGGATTTTCCAAAGTGTGTGGGGGCAGGGAACTCCCAAACCATCACACATAGCACCAGGTATGAGAGCTGGTTGTGTGGAAAATGCAGTGTGCCACATTCTTCAGTGTCCCTAATCCAAGTCCTTCAGTGTCCTCCTTGGTGAGCTCCATTGAGCTGGTGTACTGTCAGGGAGGTTGCAGAGAGGGAGGCACTGGTCTCTTGACAGGAGGAGAGGGAATGACCCCAAGCTGCACCAGGGGAGGTTTAAGCTGGACAGTAGGAAAACATATTTCCTGGGAAAAATTCTCCATCTGTCCAGGGCTGTGGTTGAGTTGCCATCCCTGGGCATGTTTAAAAGCCATATAGATCTGGTGCCTGGGGACATGGTTTAGTGATGTGCTTGGTGGCATGGGCAAAATGGGTGGGCTTGATCATCTCAGAGGTCCTTTCTGGCTTGGATGATTCTGTGATCTCAGGCAGCATCTACCAATGAGAGCAGACACATGTTGACACACACTCAGTTCAGTGTGTTCAGCCCTGCAAGGGCTGCTGAAGCACTTTTCTCACCTGTGCTCAGGAGGGTCACCATCCCCCAGCATAAGTTCCAGTGCACATAGATGTGAAGCTTCCTGCTGCAGCAGTAGATTTTAGCTCCATCCTGTTCTGAAAACTTAGGCCGTTTTCAGAGAGCTCATCTGGAGGAGTAACTCACTGCCATGCCAGGAGGCTGATTCTGGAACATGGCATCCAGTTCTGGGCCCCTCAGTTCAAGAAGGACCTCAGGGAAGTGCTGGAAAGGGTCCAGCACAGAGCCACAAAGCTACTGAAGTCAGTGGAACATCTCCCTTATGAGGAAGGGCTGAAGGAGCTGAGGATCTTCAGCTCAGAGAAGAGGAGCCTGAGGGGTGACCTCATCCATGTTTATAAAGCTGTGAAGTGTCAGTAGAATGGACCACACCAGTGATGTCCAATGATAGGACAGGGGACAGTGGGTGCAAGCTGCAGCACAGGAGGTTCCATGTAAAAATAAGGAAAAACTTTTGCTGTGAGGGTGATAGAAACTGGAACAGGCTGCCCAGAGAGCTTGTGGAGTCTCCTTCTCTAGAAACATTCAGAACTCACCTGGATGTGTTCCTTTGTGACCTACTCTAGGTTGTCCTGCTCTGTGAGGGAGGATTGGACTAGATGATCTTTTGAGGTGCCTTCCGACACCCAGCATTCTGTGATTCCTGTAGCTATCCCTTGGATGTTGCAGGCAGTGTTTAGATAGTGTACAATGTGTTCTGCTTTAATTTGTTTTGAAACAAATCAGCCATACTTTAAATGCTGTCTGGAACTCATCAATACTGCCTGTGTATCTGTCTAATAAGAGTTCAGTAAATGACCATAATCATTAAACAAATTCTTGGTCTGTTGGTAATTGGAGGCTGCCTGCTTCTCAAGAGACAAGTGATGTCAACTGATAGTTTTTGCTGTGCTTTGTTACCTACAGGTAGGCAATCTGTAGCTTCTATCTTGCTGTGTTATGTTGCATTAAATAATCACTGCTGCCTGCTGATGGAGAGAAGCAGTTTCTCTTAACTGAAAAGATGACTAAATAGTCCTTCCTCAGCTTTTCAGTTAAAATAGCTTTCTTTTCTAAAATTGACATGTTACTAGTTCAAGATATCTCTTCCCTTTTTCCCTTTGATGTTTGTCAGCATCTTGATGTTGCCTGCTGTGATGTGCTGTGATTCCTGCCTTCGTATCTCTGTTTTGCAGTGGCTCCTATTAAAAGAACCATGCAGCATGACAAGAGAAATCTGCTTTTCCTTGAACTATGGGAACGTCTTCAGGGGGAGATTTAACTGTGCACTCCTTTTGATTGCATGAACTAGCATTAAAATGGTGACACAAGCACCTGATACAGTAAGAAAATAATTTAAAAAAAAAAGAAAAATCCCTTTCCTGTTGGTTTTAAACTGTAGATTTTTGCAGTATAGCTTTTCTGGAGTGTTGCTGTTCTCTGCAGTGAATTGCAGTAGCTGCTTCAGAAGGAGATGGGAAGTTGAGTTGCATGTAGTTTTGTATTGTCTTCTCCAGGCTTGGTTTCTAGTGTCTTTGCTACCCCAGGACAAGGGCAGGCTGCTGTCAGAATGGGGTGGTCCTGCCCTCACTGCTGGCCTGTCTCTCGCACTGGCTGTTGCCTTCACCCTGCCTTGTAATGGGTTGGGTCACAGAGTTAAGCGGACAGCAAAACGTTTCTGGGTTAGCTCCATTCCAGGCTCAGGGAAGGCCGTAGGGGTGAGCAGCTGGGGAGCCATGGTGGCAGCTTGCCCCCAGGACATCTGAGCAGAAACAGGAAGCCCCAGCCCTGTAGCAACTTCTTCCAGTCCCTTGGCTTCTTGACTCCAAGCAACACATAAGAACTGTCTGTTCAGAGGGCTTTACATAGCTGAGGGTGTCTCAGCGATCCGTGGCAGAGTGCTCAAGTCCAAACTGGTGTCAGCTTTGGGTGGGAGTGCACTAAGGCAGTGAGGTGTAGCACAGGGTCAGTGTTCCTGGGTTACAGAAGCAGACTGGGAGCCCTTGGTTCACTGCTCTAATGTGCTGCTGTTAAAATGCTACCAAGCTGCCTGTGGATTGGGTTGAAGCACTTCTTCAGCCTAAGCCTGACTCAAGGGTGGATTAGGGTTTTCAGAGGCTGCAGAATGCTCAGGTTTGAATAAGCTCATTTGGGTAATTCAGAAACAATATTAAGGTAATGCTGGGCTAAGATTTTCCAAATTGGGATTTACCTTTAGGCTTTGCTATCAAGAGTTGCTTACTCACCATAATGGCTACTTTTCAGTATTGTGGTCTTCTGATCTTAAGGAGTTTTACTCTTTTGAAGCTTTAAAGCTTGCATACTTAAAAAAACCCCAAACTTCCCAAGGTCTTGGCCATCTTTTCAACTATTTGAGCCTAATTTTTATAAATAATTCAACATTAGAAGTCCTGATAATAACATTAACCAGATACATCTTTTATAACAAAACTCCCAGTTTTTATCTTTTTGTATATATGAAGACAATCAGTCAGTTGCTGAACATAAATATCTTGTTTCCAAGAGTCATAAAGCTGTTAGGAACAGTGATAATGATCCACCAGAACAGACTGTCTTTAGTAAACACAGTGATGGAGTGACATATTCTATGGCTTTTTTGTTTTGTTTTATTTGAAACCAAGCTGGCTGGATGGTGGCACACAGAGAGTGGTGATCAAGGGCACAATGTCCACCTGCAGACCAGTGCCAAGTGGCTCCCTCAGGGGTCAGTGCTGGCACCAGTGCTGTTTGACATCTTTGTCAGTGCCATGGACAGAGGAATCAGTGCAGCCTCAGCAAGTGTGCAGATGGCACCAAGCTGTGTGGCACAGTCACTTGCTAGAGGGCAGGGATCCATCCAGAGGGACCTGCACAGGCTGCAGAGCTGTGCCCAGGCCAACCTCATTGCATTCAACAAGGCCAAGTGCAAGGTCCTGCACCTGGGTAGGCACAATCCCAAGCACAACTCCAGGCTGGGTGGGGAATGGCTGAGAGCAGCCCTGAGGAACAGGCCCTGGGGGTGTGGGGTGAGGAAAAGCTCCAGATGAGGCTGCAGTGTGAGTGCAGCCCAGACAGCAACTGTGTGCTGGGCTGCAGCAAGAGCAGTGTGGGCAGCAGGGCAAGGGAGGGGATTGTGCCCCTTTGCTCTGCTCTCCTCAGACCCCACCTGCAGTCCTGTGTGCAGTTCTGGAGCCCCCAGCACAGGAAGGACATGGAAGTGTTGGAGCAAGTCCAGAGGAGGCCACAAAGGTGCTCGGAGGACTGCAGCAGCTCTGCTGTGAGGACAGACTGAGAGAGTTGGGGCTGTGCAGCCTGGAGAAGAGAAGGCTTCCAGGAGACCTTAGAGTAGCCTTCCAGGATCTGAAGGGGACTCCAGGAAGGCTGTGGAGGGACTATTGACAAGGTCTGGGAATGCCAGGACAAGGGGAATGGGTTTGAAGTGTCAGAGGGGAGACTGAAAGTGGATGTTAGTAGGAAGTCGCTTGCAGTGAGGGTGGTGAGACACTGGCACAGGTTGCCCAGGGAGGTTGTGGAGCACAGAATCACCCAATGGGATCAGAGATCAGAATCATGTTGAGTGATTCTGTGCTCCACAACCTCCCTGGAGGTGTTCAAGGCCAGACTGGATGAGTCCTTGAGTGAGCTGTACTAGTGGGAGGTGTCCCTGCCTATGACAGGGTGTTGGAACTGGATGATCTTTGAGGTCCCTTCCAACCTTACCATTCTATGATTGTATGAATGTGTCAGCCTCTTTACAGTGGTGCCCAGTAATAGGACTGGTACAAGGAAGTTCCACCTCAACAAGAGAAACCTCTCTACTGTGAGGGTTTTAGAACAGTGAACAGGCTGCTCAGAGAGGCTGCTGAGTTCTCTACTTTTTGAAAGCTCACCTGGATGTTGTCTTGTGTTGCCTGCCCCAGGTAATCCTGCTTGGCCAGTTGGGTTGGAATAGATGACCTCTAGAGGTCTCTCCCAACCCTTAGCATTCTATGGTGCTATGTTTAAGGTCAGGATTGCTTAGTGTTGTGATATAAGCTATAAGAAATTCCTAACTGCTGTTGACAAAAATGGGAAAGGTCTGGTTTTGTTGGGAAAATATTGCAGCCTGCTTTCTAAACTGACTCTCAGAATGAGTTTTATCCTTTGTAAACACAGTATTGAGACTTTAAACTGAACTGTGTTAGATTAAACTGATGGTCTCTGCTTCTTCTCACTGTCATACAGTATGTGATGGTTTGGGAGTTCCCTGCCCCTACACGCTTTGGAAAAGCCCCCAGACTAGACTCATCCAACTGGAAGTTAAGGACTGAAGCTCTATTTACAGCTCAGCACAATGGACAAGCAGAGATAGACACAACAGACAAGAATAGTTACAGACATAGACAAGTTAAAGGGAATACAGAAACACAACTCCCCTCCCAGAAATCAGAGTCTCCAGGAGGGGCTCCCAACCACCCTTCCACCTTCTCCCCACCCCTGTACCTTACCCCAGGGTTTGTCTTATGTGCAAGGTGAGTTTGGAGGATGGGCCGGGGAGGTTAGATGTAGAGTGGTTAGTGAGGTTACTCAGCAGAGAGGAGGAGGCCAGAAGCTGCTAGACAGCCCAAGATGCTGTGCCCCACTGTCTGAACCTGAGTGTGTTATCTTTGTTTTGTATTCTTAAACATCTCAGCAAGCCTATGAGTGCAGCAGACATCAGGAGTGTTTTCCTTTCACAGCCTATAATATAATTTTCTCTATTAAAATATTCCAATTAGCCTCAAACCAGCACACAGTACCCAATCTAAAGTGACTTACAGCAGATGGCTTCCCTTGTAGGTAATAAATAGGATGTCCTGTTTTGGAAAGGAAAGTTTTTCCTTTGTGGGAACCAACAGGACCTTACTTGGTGATGTGACTTTAATAATCTCATATAAATTATTATTATTAATTATGAATATGATTTTTATTAGTAGTATTAAAAAATCTGGAAAATTCCCTGAGATTCTTTGGATTTTGGGTCGACAGGAAATAGTTGCACAAAGGATATTTATGAACACGGAATTAAAGAGTGTGCTGGTTTGAGGCTAACTGGAATATTTTAATGGAGAAAATTATACTGCAGGCTGTGGAAGGAAAACAATGGTGATGTCTGCTGCACTCATAGGCTTGCTGAGCTGGTTAAAAGAATGTGAAACAAAGATAAGCCACTCGGGCTCAGACACTCAGGCTGTCTAGCAGCTTCTGACCTTTCTCCTCTCTGCTGAGTAACCTCACTAACCACTTTCCTTCTAACCCCCCTGGCTGATCCTCCAAACTCACCTTGCACATAAGGCAAACCTTGGGGTAAGGTACAGGGGTGGGAAGAACGTGGAAGGGTGGTTGGGAGCCCCTCCTGGGGTCACTGATTTCTGGGAGGGGAGTTGTGTTTCTGTATTGCCTTTAACTTGTCTATGTCTGTAACTATTCCTGTCTGTTGTGTCTGTCCCTGCTTGTCCATTGTGCTGAGCTGTAAATAGAGCTTCAGTCCTTAACTTCCAGCTGACTGAGTCTAGTCTGGGGGATTTTACAAAGTGTGGGGGCAGGGAACTCCCAAACCATCACAAAGAGTTTAAACAATCAGAACTTGGAAAATAGGAAGGTGAAAACAGGAAAAATGCTAACTATGCTACAGAGGCTCAGCATCAACTCCAGCAGATGTACTCATGACACCTTGGTCCCTGAGTACGTTTCCCGCACAAGGAGGCTTCCAAAACTCAGGATAATGATCCTGGGGTAAAATACAAAGTATTCCAGGCAGAGGGGGAGAGAGCAGAGCTGAGCTGCTGCCCAGCCGTAAGTGCAAGCCGCAAACAGGTGGCCACAGCGATTCCCAGTTAGGAAGCCACTAAGGGGCACTGCTCCCTGCGGAGGTCCCTGCAGGGAGAAAGGCGCTCAGGAAAAAGGCAGTCAGGAAAGGCTTCTAAATCACCCTCATTAAACAGACCATTTTGAAAAGGAACCTGGCCAATAGACATTATTAGCATCATTGCTCTGCCCGGTGAATTCAAGGCTTCGTGCCTCGTGTGACCACGCAGACATGTTGAGGGGCTGCACCACGCACCTGACACGTGGTGCTAAGCTCCCCGCCTCAAGCCTTTGTTTTGCTCAACCTACTCCAACTCCTGGACCCACAACAGGAGGAGGAGGAGGAGAGCAAGGGTGAAACCAACCTGGGAGGATTTATGCCCTACCAGGACACTTGGGAAGGACATTTGCTGTCCTGTTTGGCATGATACACCCATAGGTGTGCGGCATTTGGAGAGTGAGTGGTTTGACTTAACGTGGCAGACATTGTAACCCTTCAGCCTTGACACGTCTTTTCATTTTCTTTTGCTCCTGAAGTTCTTGCTGTCATACAGAAGAAAGTAATCTATGTTCACTTTGTGTAGCTTACATTTATGATAAACCAGTTCTGTTTAGTGTCGTCACCTTTAATTTCTGTTTCATGTCAGACTGACTCTGGGGACACTCATTCTTTACGTCAGCACTGCCAGCAAACTGAAATAAGTGTGTTACTTTGTTTTCAGTGCTTTAGGTGGTGTATTTCAAGTATATGAGCTAATAAAGTCTATCTGTCCCCTTGGTGCTTTATAGGAAACCTGTGAGGACAGGCTGAGAGAGTTGGGGCTCTGCAGCCTGGAGAAGGGAAGGCTGCCAGGAGACCTTAGAGTAGCCTTCCAGGATCTGAAGGGGGCTAAAGACAGGCTGGGGAGGGACTATTGACAAGGTCTGGGAATGCCAGGACAAGGGGAATGGGTTTGAACTGTCAGAGAGGAGATTTAGACTGGATGTTAGTAGGAAGTTGTTTGCAGTGAGGGTGGTGAGACACTGGCACAGGTTGCCCAGGGAGGTTGTGGCTGCTCCCTGCCTGGAGGTGTTCAAGGCCAGGTTGGATGAGGCCTTGAGTGACCTGTACTAGTGGGAGGTGTCCCTGCCTATGGCAGGGGGTTGGAACTGGATGATCCTTGAGGTCCCTTCCAACCTTACCATTCTATGATTCTATGAAGGTCTCCCATCCAGCTGTATTTCTGATGGTTCCTTTTTGATAGGAACTTCTTCTACAGCTTTGTCAATTACTGTAGCTGTGTGCCAGTGCATACAAGAAAGGCTTATTGCTTGTATAGATGAGGCTGTGCCGCTTCATTACTGTCATCTTTGTG
Source organism: Eubucco bourcierii (assembly GCA_013396675.1). Taxonomy (NCBI): domain Eukaryota; kingdom Metazoa; phylum Chordata; class Aves; order Piciformes; family Ramphastidae; genus Eubucco; species Eubucco bourcierii. The sequence goes on along the minus strand of VWZE01009752.1, from coordinate 29,016 downwards.
TAGCTGCTTTCTTTCCTGTGTGCTTAGAATTGTATCACAGTTCAGAGTGTACAAGTTCAAGAGACTGGAGTGCTGTAGAATCATAGAATGGTAAGGTTGGAAGGGACCTCAAAGATCATCCAGTTCCAACTGCCTGCCATAGGCAGGGACACCTCCCACTAGTACAGGTCACTCAAGGCCTCATCCAACCTGGCCTTGAACACCTCCAGGCAGGGAGCAGCCACAACCTCCCTGGGCAACCTGTGCCTGTGTCTCACCACCCTCACTGTAAAGAACTTCCTCCTAACATCCAGCTTCAATTTCCCTTCTCTTGGGTAAGCAAGTAGATTTGTTTTGTTGTTTGGTTTTAATTATTTTTGGGTGTTTTTGTTTTAGATAAGACATGCTAACCACATTTTGGGTTTATTTCACATAAGGAATCCATCTAAAAGACCCTCACATAAATTCATAGAATGGTTTAGGTTGGAAGGGATCTTGAATATCATCCAGTTGCAACTCCCTACCCTGGCCAGGGACACCTTCCACTACAACAGGTTGCTCGAGGCCTCATCCAGCCTGGTCTTGAACACCTCCAGGGAGGGGGTGCCATTCATGACCTGCCTGGGCAACCTGTGCCTGTGTCTCACCACCCTGACTGTAAAAAAATTCTCCCTGATCTCCAGTCTGAATCTGCCATTCTGGAGCTGAAAGCTGTTCTTTCTTGTCCTACCACTACAAGCCTTTGTAAGAAATCCCTTCCTGGCTTTCTTGTGGGCCTTCCTCAGATACTGGAAGGCTTCTGTAGGGTCTACCCAGAGTCTTCTTTTCTTCAGGCTGACCAGTCCCAATTCCCCCAGCCTGTCCCTGTNTCATCCAGCCTGGTCTTGAACACCTCCAGGGAGGGGGTGCCATTCATGACCTGCCTGGGCAACCTGTGCCTGTGTCTCACCACCCTGACTGTAAAAAAATTCTCCCTGATCTCCAGTCTGAATCTGCCATTCTGGAGCTGAAAGCTGTTCTTTCTTGTCCTACCACTACAAGCCTTTGTAAGAAATCCCTTCCTGGCTTTCTTGTGGGCCTTCCTCAGATACTGGAAGGCTTCTGTAGGGTCTACCCAGAGTCTTCTTTTCTTCAGGCTGACCAGTCCCAATTCCCCCAGCCTGTCCCTGTAGGGGAGGTTCTCCAGCTCTCTGATCATCTTTGTGACCCTCATCTGGACCTGCTCCAGCAGTTCCATGTCCCTCTTTGGCTGGGACACCAGAAGCAGAGGCAGGTTTTCTGCCCAGTTTTTCTCCCCAGATGACATTTTTCCCAGTAAAACTGTTACAGTATGGTCTGTATGTATAAAAGTTGGTACTTAGTGGATTTACTGGATAATCTGCATGCATGCAGAGATAATTTGTGCTGGTAGAGCTGTTCTATGCTGTCTCAGGATCTGTTAGCATAGTTACAGCTCTGCTACTTCAGTGGAGCAGCAGAGCAGGAAGAAAGTAGGATGTGCTTATTTGCCCAGCTTCACTATTAGCTGCTGCTAAGAGACATATCTCTGTTTCAAGAGGTTAATACTGGTTTCCATTCATGCTATGAATGAAGAGGGAGTGTTGGGTGTCACTGAAGTGTGTCTTCCCTTTAAAAGTCATGCAGTGAAATGAATTAAGCTAGGTTAATGTAAACAGTAGCTGCTCAAATTATGTAGCTGTCTCAAGGGATGTTCAATTATCCCAGAAATTTGCTTAGTGATGGTTTTGTAGGTGGTGGTGGTGGTGGTAAGACAAGACCCTGGGGAGGCCTTACAGCAGCATTTCAATACCTAAAAGGGGGGCCTACAAGAAAGCTGGAGAGGCATATTTTATGGGAGAGTGTAGTGATAGGAGAAAGGGTAATGGCTTTAAACTGGAAGAGGTGGATTTAGATTAGATGTAAGGAAGAAGTTGTTCACTGTGAGAGTGATGAGATACTGAAATCCATGGCTTCTTTGGGCTGCAGATGCCCCATTCCTGAAAGTATTAGAGGCTAGGTTGGATGGGGCAGTGTGGTCTAGTGAAAGGTGTCCTTGCCTGTAGCAAGTGGGTTGAAACTAGATGATCTTTATGGTCCTTTTGAACCCAGTCATTCTATGGTTTATATGAAATCATCAGTCTTGTAGTCAACCTTAGAGGTTCTACTAGGGAGGCCAAAGAGTTAAAAAAGCATTGTGCTGAGCTAATCCTGGTCAGTTAGTCTCTGGTAGGAATTGACCAGCAGTCTATGATGAAGCTTGCATTTACTGATGCTGTTGTTGTTTTGTGCAGGTATGGAACACTTATTTCTGAGCAAATTTTGCTGAAGTATTTAACATGCCACTTGAAAACTTCTTGTGAATACTTTAAGGCAGTTTCTGCTGGGCTTGTGTGTGTGTGTTTTCTTTTTTCAAAAGCAGTCACTCCAAAGACGCTTCCTGGGCCATCCGAAAGGCGTTGCACATCAGAGTACTTAATGTGGCATACTCAGACTGAGTAGTGGAAGAATAATGCAACTGCTCTCTTCTACTACATTATTCTTACAGAGCCCTTAGCATTTTATATGTAAAATCCAAACAGGTGGTAAATAACAGATTTTGCAGGTTATGTGAACAATCAATTTCTTCTTGCTAGCAGTAGCCAATACAGTTATGCAACAGCTGGCCTTGTTCAGGTGGTCAGAAAGGGGGACTGGATTTCCTCATGCATATGCACTCATTTTACTGGTGCTGCACATACAGAAGTGGACCTAACACAGTATCTAGTTATATAAAGAAGTAACTGTGAACAGCAGACTTCTTCACAACAAGTAACTGGCTGGTAACAAAGGTCTTGGGGGCTAGAGAAGGGAAATAAGAGTAGAGAAGAGCCAGAAAGAGGAAGCTCATCTGCTTCTATAGCATTGCAAGGCAGCAAGTGGGAGTGGGCTAACCTTTGCACCTGGGGTCACATTCTAGACCATGCCCCAGGAGGAGCCAAAGAGGACCTGGACCACCTCCTGGTCCCCTGGAGGCTCAACAAGGTTATAATAGACAGGAGCTGAATGTGAGCCAGCAGTGTGCCCAGGTGGCCAGGAAGGCCAATGGCATCCTGGCTGGGATTAAAAATCCTGTGGCCAGCAGGAGCATGGAGGGGATTGTGCCCTTGGACTTGACTCTGGTGAGGCCACAGCTTGAGTGCTGTGTTCAGTTTTGGGCACCTCAATACAAGAGAGATGTAGAGATGCTGGAGCAGGTCCAGAGGAGGACAATGAAGCTGGGGAAGGGCCTGGAGAATAAATCTGATGAGGAGTCTCTGAGGGAGCTGGGGATAGTTAGTATGAAAGAGAGGAGGCTGAGGGCAGAGCTCGTTGCTGTCTGCAGCTACCTGAAGGGACATTGTGGAGAGGCTGCTGCTGGGCTCTGCTCACAGGGAACTGGAGACAGAGCAAGGGGGAATGGCCTCAAGCTGAGGCTGGGGCGGTTTAGATTGGACATTAGGAAAAAGTTTTTTTTGTGGAGAGAGTGGTCAGGGACTGGAATGAGCTGCCCAGGGAGGTGGTGGAGTCACCCAAACCTGGGTGTGTTTAAGGGTGGTTTGGATGTGGTGCTTGGGGCTGTGGTTTAAGGTGAATCTTGTAGAGTAGGGTTCTGGGTTGGACTTGGACTGGGTGACCCTGAGGGGCTGTGCCAACCTGGGTGTGTCAGTGTGACTGTGAACAGCAACCATATGAATTCTTTGTGCTTTTGGAAAACTGACAAATGATTCTAACCAACAGGAGAGAATCCAGTATGAAAGCTGTACTCAAATAATTCTGCCTTCATTCCATTTTATGTTACTGTTTTGTTGAGGTTTTTTGTTCCACTTAGTTGACTTTTGGGGCTGTTGTCAGGCTCTAAGGAAATGTTCTCGGTTCCAATAGAGTCCTTTTAAGTATATGAATCTCTCTGATAAGCTCTTAAGTTATACATTTAATATTAAGAAAGATCTTGTAGGGAAGAATATAATTACTCTTTAGATCTATTATTTTAAATAGTTATATGAAAACATAGAATCATAGAATGGTAAGGTTGGAAGGGGAGCTCAAAACTCATCCAGTTCCAACCCCCTGCCATAGGCAGGGACACCTCCCACTAGCACAGGTCACTCAAGGCCGCATCCAGCCTGGCCTTGAACATCTCTAGGGATGGAGTAACCACTACCTCCCTGGGCAACCTGTGCCAGTGTCTCACCACCCTCACTGCAAACAACTTCCTACTAACATCCAGTCTAAATCTCCCCTCTGCCACTTCAAACCCATTGCCCCTTGTCCTGATATTGCAAGACCTTGTCAATAGTCCTTCCCCAGCCTTCCTGGAGCCCACTTCAGATCCTGGAAGGCTACTCTAAGGTCTCCTGAAAGCCTTCTCTTCTGCAGGCTGCACAGCCCCAACTCTCTCAGCCTGTCCTCATAGCAGAGCTGGACATAGACATAAGCTTCTAGTTTTATGAAGTGAGTTATTCTTAAAGTTTATTTGCAATTTAAGATGAAAAACTTGACCACCACAACCACCCTCTCAACTTACCTGGCAGATCTGAATCACTTGTAGGATCTACTCTACATCGACCATGTCTATATCAATATGAAGCACATATAAAGAGCTTATTTGAAAGCTGTTTTTTTTCCCTTGTAACCATATAAAGTCTGCTGGAAGTCTTTAGCAGAGCCATGAATGATAATTTATTTTAGCCTTTAATATGAACTTGCTTTAAAAAGGCTAAACCCATTAGCTTGGTTTTTTCTTTAGGCTATTTTGTGGAAATATTGTTTGCATTTTCATTTAGACTCACTGGAGTAATTTTAATATTTTCTTTATTATGGCAACTATAGCTAATATGCAAAAAAGTAAAGTGCCACTAAAAAGATTTAGAAAGATGTATTTAAATCTGAAGGCCTAGAATCATAGAATGGTAAGGTTGGAAGGGACCTCAAGGATCATCTAGTTCCATCCCCCTGCCATAGGCAGGGACACCTCCCACTAGCACAGGTCACTCAAGGCCTCATCCAACCTGGCCTTGAACACCTCCAGGGAGGGAGCAGTTTGGGCTTGAACAGCCTTTGGGCTGTTCAGCACTTGACAAGTTAATATTCAAGGTTCAGGTGTATTTACCGTAACGAAAATGTGCACAGCTTTAGTCAGATGTTTAATTCTCTGTTGTTGTTGTATTAAGCATAACAAAAATGTCACCGTGGGAATTTCTGGTTCTCACCTTTCATCTTAAGAAAGTGAAACATCAGATGCCAAAGTTTTACTAGAGTCCACATGCTGTTTCCAGTCTCTCTTTCACAGGCTGGTGTGACAGAATCTGTACTCCTTGTACTCCAGCGCAACTTTGCAGTAAAGAAGCAGATGAAACACAGATACATCTCTTAAACTGTTGGCACATACTGTGTGTGAGCCATAGGCAGAGCTGCACAGAAAGATCCAAGAGATGGATGCTGTTTTCCATCGTGGTTTTCTGACTAGTATGTGGGAAGAGGAGTTGAAAGTATTTAGGTAGAGAATAAACTGGGAGTAAAAATTGGTGAGACTCGATAATGAACAGAACTTCATTAGTAGCCTTTGTTTTCCTGTGCTTTACTTTGCCTTTTACTTGCTCCCCCCCATACTGCTGCCTTTCGGATAGAAATTATTTTTCTGATGGTAATTTACAATCTAATTCCTCAGTCTGTCTTTCCTGAGAGACAAGACCACACTGGTGAGCCCAGTAGTGCTGTTTAATGATACTGAGAGCAATTCAACTGTTGGCAAGAGTGGGGCTGGGGAACGGGAAAAAAACAAAGCCACAAAGACTCGTGGCTCGGGAGCTGTGTTCTGTGCCATTTTATGTCCTTGTAAGTTTCGTGGGGGGAAAGGAACAGGTTATGGCTGCCTCTGGGTATGGGAGACAGCTTTCCTTCAAACCTTTTAGGCTTTTGTCTAGGCTACTCTAAGGCTGTAGCATGATGCAGTGGCATGGTTGGAGTACACTGATCAGCAGGAATTTATAATAGGGTCGTAGAACAGTTCAGGTTGGAAGGGACCTTTGGAGGTCATCTTGTCTGACCCCCTTGCAGTGAGCAGCGACATCTTCGACTAGAGCAGGCTGCTCAGAGCTCCATCCAACCTGACCTGGAATGTTTCCAGGAATGGGACAACTGCCACCTCTCTGGGCAGCCTGGGCCATTGCTTCAAAACACTGGAGAATGTGGGCATCGATCCCACTGCCTCTCGCATGCTGTGTGAGCCTCTGCCGGAGTCTGCCTGGGCTAATTCCCTTCGTGCCCAAGAGACTTCTGCTGCTGCAAGACCATATGAAGCTCCGGTGAATGCTTGGTAGAAATGTGTTTAGGGGGTTGAGATCTGTGCCTGGGGAGGCTTTTGCAGGATGCTTGCAGTAATTAATCCTTTCCCCTGCTGTCTATTTGAAATTGCTCAGATATGTATTTACTGCAACCACACCATCTCCGAGTTGGGAATTAGTTCAGGGAATGATCTGTTTACTTGCATTTCTGACATCTCATGGTTACTGTTTTGGGGTTTTTTTGGTGCCTTAAGCCTAAAATGCATGTGCTTGCCACTGTTTTTCCAAGAAGAGTTGCTTTCCCAGATTCAAAGCTTTCACTTTATGACATCTCTTGCAATGTCTTTATTGTGCCTGCTCTTGTGGAGACAGACGATATGTATGCTGCGAGTGCTTTAAAGCAAGATTCTCACATTCCCTGCTCTTGAAGGCTTCTAATACACACTTTATTGCACTCAGTTTCTTAAATATATGAACCTCTTCTATGCAGTGATAGGCTGTAGTAATTAATTTTGTTGAGTAGTTCATTCACAACCATGAGTTTGTCTTTCATGGAAAGTCTTGATTGAAAGTCTTCACCTGGCACTCAGGAAGATGGCTTCTCTTAGAATCATATCATATGGAGTGGAGGGGGGAAGTTTGTGATTCAGTTTGTAAGCTTTGCTTTTGTTTTCCTGTGCCAACAGTTCTTGGCCAGATCTTTGTTTCATCACTCATAGAATTTTGCCAGTTATTCTCTTACCTTCTATCAGTGTTCCTCAGACCTATCTGCTACATAGTTTGTGAAGGAAAGGTTCTGATAATCATAGAATGATAGGGTTGGAAGGGACCTCAAGGATCATCTAGTTCCAAACCCCTGCAGGGACACCTCCCACTAGCACAGGTCACTCAAAACCTCGTCCAACCTGGTCCTGAACACCTCCAGGGAGGTTGTGGAGCACAGAATCACCCAATGTGATCTTTGGGTGATTCTGCACTCCACAACCTCCCTGGGCAACCTGTGCCGGTGTCTCACCACCCTCACTGCAAACAACTTCCTCCTAACATCCAGTTTCAGTCTCCCCTCTGCCAGTTCAAACCCATTGTCCCTTGTCCTGTCATTGCAAGACCTTGTCAATAGTCCCTCCCCAGCTTTCCTGTAGGCCCCCTTCAGATCCTGGGACTGTCTGCGTTTTATGAGAGAGCAGACTGTGTCCGGGTGATTATGTGTAAATGTGCTGTGTGGATATGTGACTGCTATCAACTCCGCGGTGATTTGGAGTATCCTTGTGGAGCATCTTGAGTTACATTTTCCAGATGTAAAGCTGATACACAGCAAAAGGTTTTGTAACATTCCAGGAGGGTGGCTGGGAGCAGAGCTCATGGCAGCTTCCCATTGCTTTATTCATGAACTAGGCTGGTGCTGAGTTAACACTGGAGTGGGGCACACCAGGTGGGCGGCACTGGAGATAAACTTTCTTCATAGAACAAATGGAGCTTTGGCTGCTTTTCTTGCTATCACCTGTTTTGGATCTGTCACATGTTGTGAGCATTTACACAAGCCACCAGTGGCTTTCACCAGCGTGGTGAGCCTTTACAGCCCATATGATTGAAGAAAATCCTTAAAAGATTTTATTACTTGATCCTTGCTGAACTAGCAGGGAAGATGTCAGTTGGCCCATTGCTGCACTGCAAATTCCATATCTACTTAATTCCTACCCAAACAGAAAATTTGAAAACAAGTTGTGTTGAAATAGTTTTACCAACCACAGCAATAAGGCTACCCCAGAATAAGACTGAATTCCTTTTTGTTTATTTGATTTAGATCAACATATTCATACATCCATGTGAAACTGATTTATTGTTCTAAACAATGTGTAAAGGCTGTTTTGAAGGCTTGTTCTTAAATGATAAACCCAGTGACAGAAAACATATCGACTGCATTACTGGGCTGTAGAAATCTTTACACAAACTGGTTAGTTATAAATACAGATACTTAAGCATGATGCAAAGAAGTTGTAAGTAAACTACTTTTATAGATGTCGTGGTAGGCCTAAACAGGCCAAAATAGGCTTATCCATGTCCTGGCATGCCCAGAGATGTTTTCCTGCTCTCCCTCCCTCTGTTTTGGAGAGAAGCAACCTCAGGAAAGAGAACAAAGAACCTGGAGCCACTGAGTCTAAGGACCCTGGCCCTGTGCATCCTGTGGTAAACAAGGTACAGAGGCTCAGCTTGTGCCTGCCTTGTGCAAGGTAAGGGTAAAGCAAGCCTATGGCTTCACCTAATATGGTCAGGCTTGGCTAACTGCCATTCTGATTGGCTGTTCTGTGTCCAGAGGCACATTAGTCTCAGCTGTATGGATAAAAGGAGCGGGTAGCACAACTGTGCTCTGCCATTGTATTCATGCTGCTACTCCACTGCATCCTGAGCTGTGTGGAACTCCATGACCAGGCACAGGCTCTAACAGCCTGCAGGCACTCTGCCTGCACAGCCAGCCTGACATAGTGCCAAGCCTGCACATGGCATTGCCTCCTGCCTGCCCCTCTGCAAGGCTGCTGCTGAATGGGGAGTCAAGAGGGACCAGGTCAGAGCCTGTGCCAGACTCCAGCAGCCTGAGAAAAGAGCCTGGGAAACTCCAGAGCCTCTAACAACCTTGAGACCACCAACAGCAACCCCTCCTGTACTTTGGGTACTATCTGATAATACTGTGTGAATAAATCCTTACAGCCTCTTGTAATCACTAATTGCCTTCTGCCATGAGCAGCAAGGAGCTTCCTGGGTCCATCCAGTGGCTAAGCAGGATCATGAACTGCCAGCGGTGCAGTGACCACAGGAACCTTCTCTGCCAGTACAATGTTTGCCTTTGCTGGGTACCTCTTACAGTGTTCCAATTTTGCCTGTTCCCTGTGTGTGTAAATTTCCAAACCCTGTGTTTGGAACCTTGTAACTAAGTTTTCTGGTGAGTTTAACGTTCATAAACAATTTTCATAGTTATTAACAATCTCTGCCTGGATATCAGAATTAATATCCAGTATTGATTTTGCATCATTCATAACAATAGATAAGAGAAATCCTTAGCAAAACTTTTAATTCATCTTTTTATTTAATAGAGCAATTTTAACGCTGTGTTTTTCTGTATTTATTTAATTCTATCCAAGATCAGCTTGACATATGTCAAAGGTCTTTTGGGTCCTTGTAAATACAAGATTATGTAAGAGAAAAACAAAGAACTGCATCTGTAAGAGCTATAAATACACAACCAGTGAACAAAAAGTGCTATCAGACTTAGTGTAGATTTGCCCGTTATTTTAAATCAGAATTAATGTTGCTTCTGGACAGTACAAGAACAGAACTAGGTTATAACTGATTGCTTAAATCAAGGTTTCTTCCTTTCATATTGAAATTGGAATTGATGGGTTTGTTTATGTTAGTATCAGCCCACTGTAGTTACAGTTGTGAGCTTATTTTCCTGAACCCTGAAAGTTCAGATTGTTAAAGTCCCCGTTACTCGAGGGAAATGGATTGAGAAATGGCTTTGTAAATGTTCTGCTGCTGTAGCTCCGGGCCTTGAACAGGGAGTGCACGCATCAGGCACTGCTTTCAACTAGAGCAGAAGGGCAGTAAGCACTGACTCAGGCGGAGATGGCTTTTTCCTCTTCCTCACCTCACTTTTTCTTCAAATATGATCAGCTTCTGATCATGGCTGGGATGTTCTTTCTTTCACTGCTGCTTACAACTGCAAGGTGGGGATCTTTGAAAATGTGTTTTAGTCTCATGTTAGGTGAATTGGTTATGGGAATTAATGAGCCAGGAGTTATAAAATCTATAGTTACTTATTTCCCGAAACCCTGCCCACAAACTCGATACAAATTAGTTAGATTTGGGTTCAAATCCATTCGGGAAGATCTTCACAAGGATGCTTATAGGGAATTTAGTAATGCCGGAAAATCAGAAAGCTGGAAAAGGTTTGCCACAAAACAGCTTTGCCTCACTTACAGATAAAGACAGCCTGGAGCCCTAGGGCAGGTCTGTGCTACTCATGGTGGTGGAGTAGGATTGTGGAGCTGGTCCCTTGGCTCAGTTGAGGCAGTGTCTGGAACTGCAAATTGTAATCCAGCAGTGGATCAATGCAGCACAGGATCCAGTGTGAGCAAACCTGCCAGAGCCCAAAGTGACTGCAGACACTGCTGCTGTGGGGCGGCGCAGGGCCCGGGGCGTGGGGCGGCGCAGGGCCCGGGGCGTGGGGGGGCGCAGGGCCCGGGGTGTGGGGCGACGCAGGGCCCGGGGCGTGGGGCGGCGCAGGGCCCGGAGCGTGGGGCGGCACAGGGCCAAGCCAGGCTGCTGGCAGTGTGCCCACCAATGGCAGTGGCTCACAGCAGAGGCAGCTCCCTGCAGCAGGCAGGCAGGCAGGCAGGATGCAGCGGTCTGAAAGCAGGGGCTGTGCTTTCTCCTTACCCTGTTGCTACATGCCCCTCAAGGTCTGACTCCAGTCTGATTCAAGGTCTGAGTCAAGGTCCCAGTCAAAGTCCCCCTAGACACTGTGTCTAGTTGCCATATTTATATGCTGGGGTGATTTACTCTTCCCTGTTCAAGCCTGCGGGAGAAGGGTAAGGTACTTGGCACCTGCTTCTTTCACATTCCAGACCCTTGGAGCCAGAGGTGGGGGGGAGCAAAACAGTTTTGCACCCATTCAAACCTCTGGTGGGGCAGGGACTTGTGTGTGCCCTGCCACAGTAGGTTCCGTGGTAGATTGGCTGCCTGTGCAGATTCTGGAAATCTCCTCAGCGCTCACGTGTGTATACATGTATGGATTGTATGCATGTATAAATAATGCAGTATTCTGAAGTCCTCATTATAATATTATTGTTATTATGAAGTAGTCTTCAGAGAAACAATGTGAAGGAGGTTTATAATTGTGAGAGAGAAACTGGGTGTTTTTACCAGTCTCACTAAAAATTTTCTGTAGCTTCATGGAAGCTAAAGGATTGTGACATCCACTTTGGCTGAAGTTTTCTGGCCTCCAGAACTAAGCTTCAGGGTCCTTCTTGCCTGCTAGGTGTTAATCCCTTTGTGGAAAGGATCATGAAGTAATAGCTGTTGGAGTCTCGCAGAGAATTTCTAATAGGAAAACAATTTAAATGGCAACAACTATGGAAGTGACTTTAGATTTTGACCCTGCATTTGATGGCATTGTATAAATGCAGTAAGATATTGTCTGTGGGTAACATGGGGGAATAGAAATCATTCTGAGGTGCCTATACAATGACTAGAGTTGGAGATAACCACCAACACTACTGTCATTCTCAAATATATTGACCAGATTATGGCTAAAAGAATTTAAAATGTGCCATTCTGAGCTATTTGTAACTGTTTAAGTTCTGTGGGAGTCACTTGTACAGAAAACATGTGGCTATATTCTGTAGGAGATGGGGTTTGTATTTTCTTTAGGCATCAATCTTTTGTGCTGTGTTTCAAAGCAAACAGGAGCAGATGGAGTGTTGCTTTTGACACAAGACAGCATTTAGAACTGTGGTACTGTGTGTAGAGTGTGAGTATTACTGAAAGACCTGCATGGAGCCTCTTTCTTTCAGTATAAAGTTGCATTAGGATAACATTTTTTTATCATGCTGTTGGAGATCAAGGTATTAGTATAGTCAATAATCCTCTTTGGCTACTCTAAATATGTAGTGCTAGCTTGCATACTGTGTTCCTTACTGCAGGGGAAACCAAGAATTGCTTTTGGGCTGTTTGCCAGGAGGACAACATGTTTGTCTCTCCACGTGGGAAGAGCATCTTTTCCTGGCACAAAACTGGCTTACTCTAGTGCCAGGAGTCAGCTCCACCTTTGCCATTATACCAGTGCCAGGAATCAGTCACAGCTCCTTAATTATTGCTTTTGTTTATAACAATTTATCCTGTGTGGGGAATATGTCTTCTTTTAAAACGTTCAGTAGTGATCCTGTGACTTTCATGGTGTCTCCATTCAAAGGTTGCTGCCAAGATGAGCAAAGGCAATGCCTTTGTGTGTGTGTACGGTGCCGTATCTCTGTATCCATGATATATATATCCTGAGTAACAGCGACTTTAACAATCTGACTTACAGGGCTCAGGAAAATATGCTCACACCTGTGAGCATCTGTGCTGGCATCTTGAGAATGAAAGGTAAATTCTACTCCAGCTGCTGTTGGCTTTGCAGGGCCCTGCCAGGATCCTCAACAAAATGTACTTAGAAGTGTAACCAACTAAGCACAGATAGCAGACCTCTGAAAACACATTCACTAGTGCATAGATGATGCTAATTCTGTGCTGTTGCTTTTATATAGCTCTGCTGTGAGGACAGGCTGAGAGAGTTGGGGCTCTGCAGCCTGCAGAAGAGAAGGCTTCCAGGAGGCCTTGGAGTGGCCTTCCAGGATCTGAAGGGGCTCCAGGAAGGCTGTGGAGGGACTATTGACAAGGTCTTGTAGTGCCAGGACAAGGGGAATGGGTTTGAAGTGTCAGAGGGGAGATTGAAAGTGGCTGTTAGGAGGAAGTTGTTTGCAGTGAGGGTGGTGAGACACTGGCACAGGTTGCCCAGGGAGGTTGTGGAGCACAGAATCACTCAACAGGATCTTTGATCACGTTGAGTGATTCTGTGCTGCATAACCTCCCTGGAGGTGTTCAAGGCCAGGCTGGATGAGGCCTTGAGTGACCTGTATTTCTGGGAGGTGTCCCTGTCTATGGCAAGGGCTTGAAACTAGATGATCTTTGAGGTCCAACCTTCCCATTCTATGATTCTATATGCTGCAATAAATACTCAAAATCTGTAGAAATAATTTTTCTAGCAGAGAGTGAAATAAATTCTAATGTAAATAAGGGCATTTAATTTAAAACAATTAATTTGTTTTTAAGTAGCAGTCTGTTCTTATTTTTACAGCACAGACTAACATGCAAACATAAATAAACTTCAGCATTCAAGCCAAGTTTGCCAATCTGCACTGATATTAAATGCAAGACATTTTGTCTAGCCGAGATCACCCAGTCAACCTGGTGGAGTTTGTAAAAGAATTTCTGTAGCTTTCAGAGTATTTTGGATGCACAAAGACTAAGGAAAGGCACTTAGGTAAATCAGTATCTGAAGGGGGCCTACAGGAAGGCTGGGGAAGTACTATTGACAAGGTCTTGTAATGACAGAACAAGGGGCAGTATGTTTGAAGTGGCAGAGGGGAGATTGAAAGTGGATGTTAGGAGGAAGTTGTTTGCAGTGAGAGTGGTGAGACACTGGCACAGGTTGCCCAGGGAGGTTGTGGAGCACAGATCAAAGATCACGTTGGGTGCTTCTGTGCTCCACAACCTCCCTGGAGGTGTTCAAGGCCAGGTTGGAGGAGGTGTCCCTACCTATGGCAGGGGGTTGGAACTAGATGATCCTTGAGGTCCCAACCTTGCCATTCTATGATTCTATAATATGTTTTTTACCTTTTCCCTGAAACAGTGCTGTTAAACTGCTGCTGCGAGATACCCACAAGGCAGAAGAGCTCAGTTGGCTGTCTCATGAACTGTTCTTAATGAACATTATGTTGTTTCCCCCTCTCATTTTTCTAGGCTCTTCAATTAACCCCTAGACGATGGCTGAACCTGCAGGAGTACCAAAGCAAAAAAATAATGGCAGACCATGGGGTTACAGTTCAGAGATTCTTCGTAGCTGATTCTGCAAATGATGCCCTGGAGGCTGCTCAGAGACTAAGTAAGTTGACTGATGATGGGAGGAATCTACCTCACCAGATAGCAATCTGGAAAAGAAATTGATTCCTAATAAGTTGCACCCAATCTTTGATGCTTATGGAAAAGGCTTGATCTATGATGCAGACCAGAAATATGTGCTTAGTTTCATATGTGAACAACAGTTTCTCACAGCAGTGGGTAGAACTTTAGCTCTGCTGTGGTTTGTATGCAGCATGTAACATGAAGTCTTTAATTAACATTTTTTATGTGATTTTGAAGAATTCAGAATCCAGCATAATACCAGGGAAATGATTGTTGTTATCTGCTTGTGTAGAAAGTTACTTTCAAGCAAAAATTTGCTCTGTTAAAGAGCAAAGGAAGAAAAGAGGTGTGGAGTCTCCATTTTAAAAGATACTCGGAACCCAGCTGAACACAGTCTGCTTTAGCTGATGCTGCTTTGAACTGGAGTGTTGGACTAGAGAGTCTTCAAAAGGCTCTGCAAGCCTCACTGTGTAGACATGGCTGTTTGTTTACAGCTACATTTGTCCATATGGAGAGAAGAGGAAAGGTGAGTTAAGTTGCCTGACATCACAAAATGACTTGACAGTGACTGGGAAACAAAACAATGTGCCTGGTACTTCATTTTGGGTCTCTGACAACATCCTCACTTCAGTGTGGGTGAACATGAGCTGATAATGTCAGTCAGAAATTTGTTTATGTTGTACTCTTTGTCTCACAGGGAAATGTATACCTTTGTTACCCAATTCTAACTCTGGAAGAAGTTTTCTGCTTCTCAAAGTTAATGGCAGTTTGCATAATTTTCCTCTTTACATTTACTTATTATTAATACAACACACATCAGAATGCCAGAGGCCAGTCATACTATGCAGTAACAGAAAGGTTTTTTGTTCTATGCTTTACACGATGCACAAACCACTTAGTTAAATGCATTTCAGTCTACACACTCTTAAGTGTACACACTGGGAAGTAAATTAAGACAACTTCTACCAAAGACCTTGTCAGCTGCATTAGCAGAATGGCTTGCTGAATCTCTGTAACTTTATGAAGGTGATACACTTTCCAGTGATCAAAACCTTCTTATGATGATCACTACACTTGGACCAAAAACTTTAAATGCAACTGGTATGGTCACTTGGCATCACAAAATAAAAATACTGACACAATGCAAGGCTCATAAAACTGGAGAGCTCCTTCATGTCTGCATGTCTGAGCAAATCAAGAAATGCTAACAACCTGTGGTAGGTTTTTCACAGGTTTTACAGTGAATTCTCCTCCAACCAAACAGAAAGGGATCTGGTTGTGGTGATTGACACCCACCTGAACATGAGCCAGCAGTGTGCCCAGGTGGCCAAGAAGGCCAATGGCATCCTGGCCTGCATCAGCAAGAGTGTGGCCAGCAGGAGCAGGGAGCTCATTCTCCCCCTGGACTCTGCACTGCTTAGGCCACACCTTGAGTCCTGTGTCCAGTTCTGGGCCCCTCCATTGAAGAAGGACATTGAGGTGCTTGAGTGTGTCCAGAGAAGGGCAACGAGGCTGGGGAGAGGCCTGGAGCACAGCCCTATGGAGAGAGGCTGAGGGAGCTGGGATTGGTTAGCCTGGAGAAGAGGAGGCTCAGGGGAGACCTTCTTGCTGTCTCCAGCTACCTGAAGGGTGCTTGTAGCCAGGAGGAGGTTGCTTTCTTCTCTCAGGCAAGCAGCAGCAGAACAAGAGGACACAGTCTGAAGCTGTGCCAGGGGAAGTTTAGGCTGGAGGTGAGGAGAAAGTTGTTGCCTGAGGGAGTCACTGACTGCTGGAATGGGCTGCCCAGGGAGGTGGTGGAGTCAGCGTCCCTGGAGGTGTTCAAGGCAGGTTTGGACGTGGCACTTGGTGCCATGGTCTGGTCTTGAGGTCTGTGGTGATGGGTTGGACTGGATGAGCTTTGAGGTCTCTTTTAACCCTGGTGATACTGTGAGACTGTGATTCTGGGATACCTTATGATGCGAGGTTTATTTTAGATAACCTCTGCAGCTTGCTTGCTTTGCAAATCACAGGGGGGGGATAAAAAACTGTAGAAAAATAATCAAAAGTAAAATTTAACCCCCCAAAATTATTTAGTGATGAAATGACCTCAGGTAAATTGTATGTATTTTAGCTGGTTTGGCTTATTAACTTTTTAGGGGGGAACTCCATTTGTGTCCCCACATTCCTCTTGGCAACAGCTTTTGCTGGTGTGGTCACCATGCTGGGAGGGAGCAGTTACTTACAATCTGCTGAGCTCACATCTGTGTGTGTGGTTGGTTGTGCCTTGTTTAGATGTGCTACAGCAGGTGGACTCTGCCCACAGCACCTGAGCAGGCCGCTGACAAGCTGCCAGCCCTCAACACAGATTTGCCACTTTCCAGCCCTCAGAAGAGCTGCTCCTTGGCCCTTTCGCTGTGATTCCCTCTCCCAGTGTGGGCTTACCTATGCTGGAGCTGGTCTCCTTGGTGAGGAGACTGATTCTGATAGTGTGCTGTTGTTCTTCCAGCGTGCACTTGGGAAACCTGTCTCAAGAGCCCAAGAGTCTGGCTACAGACTATTCAGGAAGGACAGGCAGGGGAGAAGGGGAGGGGGTGTTGCCCTCTACATCAAAGACAGACTAGTTTAACATCTTTGTCAGTGACATGGACAGAGGAATGGAGTGCACCCTCAGCAAGTTTGCAGATGACACCAAGCTGTGTGGCACAGTCGACTTGCTAAAGGGCAGGGATGCCATCCAGAGGGACCTGGACAGGCTGGAGAGGTGGGCCCAGGCCAACCTGATGAAATTCAATAAGGCCAAGTGTAAGGTCCTGCACCTGGGTAGGCACAATCCCAAGCACAAATACAGGCTGAGTGGTGAATGGCTGGAGAGCAGCCCTGAGGAAAAGGACCTTGGAGTCTGGGTTGATGAAAAGCTCAACATGAGTCTGCAGTGTGCACATGCAGCCCAGACAGCCAACCGAGTCCTAGGCTGCATCAAGAGAAGCGTGGCCAGCAGAGCAAGGGAGGTGATTCTGCCCCTTTACTCTGCTCTCGTCAGACCCCACCTGGAGTACTGTGTGCAGTTCTGGAACCCTCAGCACAGGAAGGACATGGAAGTGTTGGAGCGGGTCCAGAGGAGGGCCACAAAGATGCTCAGAGGGCTGCAGCAGCTCTCCTATGAGGACAGGCTGAGGGAGTTGGGGCTCTTCAGCCTGGAGAAGAGAAGGCTTCGAGGGGACCTGATAGTAGCCTTCCAGTATCTGAAGGGGGCCTACAGGAAGGCTGGGGAAGGATTATTTACAAGGTCCTGCAATGACAGGACAAGGGGCAATGGGCTTAAACTGGCAGAGGGGAGATTTAGACTGGATGTTAGGAGGAAGTTCTTTACAGTAAGGGTGGTGAGGCACTGGAACAGGTTGCCCAGGGAGGTTGTGGATGCTCCCTCCCTGGATGTGTTCAAGGCCAGATTGGATGAGACCTTGAGTAACCTGTACTAGTGGGAGGTGTCCCTGCCTATGGCAGGGGGTTGGAACTAGATGATCCTTGAGGTCCCTTCCAACCTTACCATTCTATGATTCTATGATTAAGTTTTGCTACTCATTGTTGCTCCAAGAGTTCTTTGGCTTTATCTGCTCTTTGCGTTCCATTTAACCGGTAGCGTTTCTGTCAGTTTGGTTTATCTGCACAACCTGCTATGGGCTTCTGCCTTCTGAACATGCAACCACACACAGTAAGAATTTATGAGTAAGACAAAACCCTTCAGCCTACATGTGGCACAGAATATTCCAAAATAAAATAACCAGTGGAGGTGGCATTTGGTGTTCTTGATAGACAGGCATTCTGCAGCAAAAGATGGTGAAGGGAGAGGCCAATCACCCCTGCCAAGTCCTGCTGAGAAATCTGGTGTTTAGATACTGTATGCCACATTGCAGCTGTCCTTAACTTTCACTTCTGCAGACAAGAAAGGATACTTGCCAACATATTTTTAAGATAAAAATAAAGTTATCAAAACTTGAAAGTCAAAAGTTCAGTATCTTTCTTGTGAAAGGAGGTTCTTTCTATAGACTTGTCATCAGGAATGCAGGAGAAAGTAATTTTCCTTGGTAATTTTGTACCATTACATCACACACATGGGTCTGTGCATGTGATAAAGGGGTTCAGATAAAGGGATAAAAGTTCCTGACGTGCAGGTCTTTACAAAGTCTGATAGACACAAATGAATTCGACAATTTCATCAAATGCTGGACAGAGCTGCACTGCTGCCATGCCTTTGGTCACTGCTTTTGCTGTTCTTGGATTTCCTGTTGATGCAATGGAAAGAGATGGGATTATCTAATTTTTGCTGCTGTCTTCACTTATCAGGAAGGTGTTAATGCATGTGTTCTTGAAATGGTTTGCCTTTACCCAGCATCAGCAGTTCTGTTACAGTTTGCTCATTTCCTCTCTTGCTCTCTCTATTTTTATTAATGTGAACACCGAAGACAGCGAACGTTCAGCGCTTAACCAGCAGCACAGAAGATGGGCTGCAAGGAGTTTTTAATGGAATTAAAAGATACATTTTTTTTTTCTTTTCTTTTTTTTCTTCCAAGATAAGAATGGCAGATGTGAAGCAAATTAAAATGACATCACTAGTATTGACTTCAAAAGAAGTTGCACACAATAAGGAATGCAGAATGAGGCCCCAAGGAATTCATTCTTTCTAGCTGCTAAGCGATTTTGAGGTGTAACTCCTGTAGAGAAGGTAATATCTGCAGAGTACTGAGAAAGGCAGGCACAAAGGGTTTGTGTTTCACATTAAAATGCCCAGGTTTTTCAAGAGAGAAGAGAGATAGACATGCTGTTTTGCTGCAGCAGCATGGCATTGCTTGATCTGCCATCTGAAGAAACACAACCTGTAAACAAGTTCTTACAGTTCTGCTGTGTAGTTATTTAACAGAACAAAGTGAAATATTTGGGAGCTGAATTTCGTTCTGAAGCATGAAACATACAGTGGTAAGGTTGGAAAGGACCTCAAACATCATCCAGTTCCAACCCCCCTGCCATAAGCAGGGACATCTCCCACTGGTACAGGTCACTCAAGGCCTCATCCAACCTGGTCCTGAACATCTCCATGGAGGTTGTGGAGTACAGAGTCACCCAATGTGATCAAGATCACATTGGGTGATTCTGTGCTCCACAACCTCCCTGGGCAACCTGTGCCAGTGTCTCACCACCCTCACTGCAAACAACTTCCTCCTAACATCCAGTCTAAATCTCCCCTCTGCCACTTTAAACCCATTGCCCCTTGTCCTGGTATTCCCAGACCTTGTCAATAGTCCCTCCCCAGCCTTCCTGTAGCCCCCATCAGATCCTGGAAGGCAACTCCAAGGTCTCCTGGCAGCCTTCTCTTCTCCAGGCTGCAGAGCCCCAACTCTCTCAGCCTGTCCTCACAGCAGAGCTGCTGCAGCCCTCTCAGCATCTTGGTGGCCTCCTCTGGACTGGCTCCAACACTTCCATGTCCTTCCTGTGCTGGGGGCTCCAGAACTGTAAACACAGGACTGCAGGTGGGGTCTGAGGAGAGCAGATCATCTCTGGCTGTTCCTGTTGTAACTCTGGAGTCTCTTGGTCTTATTCTCTATTAATGCAGTGGTACATTATGGGCTCCTTTAGCCAGAGATGTCATTTTCTTACTTGTTTCTTTCCCTCATACTTCAGTACCAATAGAAGGAAAAAATCTTCAAATATGTGTACATTTACCCATGCTGCAAGAAAGAGAGTGAGGAGCTGGAGCATGTCTGGAGAAGACCAACAAAGCAGTGCAGTGTCCAGAGCAGTCACTCCTTTTGGGGAGTGGCTGAGGGAATTGGGGTGGCTTGGTCTGGAGAAGAGGAGACTGAGAGGAGACTTTATTGCTCTCTATTTCTACCTGAAAGCAGGTTGTAGTGAGGTGGGGTCCATCTCTTCTCCCAAGTCAAAAGTGATAGTGCAAGAGGAAATGGCCTCAGGTTCCACTATGGGAACTTTAGATTGGACATTAGGAAATTGTTTTCCCCCAAAAAGGGTTGTCAAGCTCTGGAACAGGCTGCCCAGGAAAGTGTCCACCACTTTCCTTACCATTCCTGCAGGGGATAGGTAGATGTGGTGCTGAGGGGCATGGTTTAGTGGTGAACTTGGCAGCGCTGGTTTAAAAGTTTGACTCTATCTTACAGGCCTTTTCTATCCGAAGGATTGTCATACCCTGGTGTCCTGAGCCAGCCCTGGGCAGCAGGAGAGGTCATGAGAGATTCAAAAATTCACTTGGAGTAAATTAAATTGAACTGACACCAAGTGGCTGTTGAAGGAAGGAAAGGAGAAAGAGAGGAAGGAAGGAAGGAAGGAAGGGAGAAAGAGAGGAAGGAAGGAAGGGAGAAAGAGAGGAAGGAAGG
>VWZE01009751.1:0-13053 GCA_013396675.1 Eubucco bourcierii | reverse complement strand
GCACACAGGTCTGGTGGCACACAGGGCAGGTGGCACATCCTCCCCAATGTTCTGTTCTGGTTTTGTGCACTGCAGGAAAGGAGGAGTTGGTGCCAAGGAGGCTGGGCACAGCTGTACGGCTGTGTTTGTCTGCCCTCGCCTTTGCAAGTCACAAAATCACAGAATGTCAGGGGACCTCTGGAGAGCCTCCAGTGCAACCGCCCTGGCACAGCAGCAGGTTTGTTTAGCAGTCTAGGGGCATTCAGGGGTCCCTGAAAGCACAGAGAGCCACAGCTGCTGCTGCAGGGCTCTGGGCACCCTGCTCCAGGTGAGGCTCAACAAGCTCAAGCTGAGACTGCAGTGTGAGTGCAGCCCAGACAGCAACTGTGTGCTGGGCTGCAGCAAGAGCAGTGTGGGCAGCAGGGCAAGGGAGGGGATTGTGCCCCTTGGCTCTGCTCTCCTCAGACCCCACCTGCAGTCCTGGGTGCAGCTCTGGAGCCCCCAGCACAGGAAGGACATGGAAGGGTTGGAGCCAGTGCAGAGGAGGCCACCAAGATGCTGAGAGGGCTGCAGCAGCTCTGCTGTGAGGACAGGCTGAGAGAGTTGGGGCTGTGCAGCCTGGAGAGGAGAAGGCTTCCAGGAGAGCTTGGAGTGGCCTTGCAGGATCTGAAGGGGGCTGCAGGAAGGCTGGGGAGGGACTATTGACAAGGGCTGGGAATGGCAGGACAAGGGGAATGGGTTTGAAGTGTCAGAGGGGAGATTGAAAGTGGATGTTAGAAGGAAGTTGTTTGCAGTGAGGGTGGTGAGACACTGGCACAGGTTGCCCAGGGAGGTTGTGGCTGCTCCCTCCCTGGAGGTGTCCAAGGCCAGGTTGGATGAGTCCTTGAGTGCCCTGTGCTAGTGGGAGGTGTCCCTGCCTATGGCAGGGGGTTGGCACTGGCTGAGCTTTGAGCTCCCTTCCAACCCTCCCATTCTAGGATTCTAGGGTGCCCCTGCTCACTGCAAAGGGGCTTGGGCTGCAGGACCTCTGGAGATGCCTTCCAATCCAGAGCAACCTGTGGTGCTCTGGGGAGCTTGCCAGGTTCCACTTCGACTTTGTGTTCAACTTTCCTTAAGCATCCACAGCTATTAAGGAGATATATGTGGTTCTAGAAATATGGCAGAGGCTTTTTGGTCAGATTTCAAAGAGCTTCAGCAGGCATTTGTAGAGTCCTTCCCATAGAGACTTTTCCAGAAGTGCTCTACACAGGCACTGCAATGTGCCCCATGCCAGCAGATCAAAAATATAGCTCAGATCGTTCTTCATCTTCTGTTTTTTCTTCCTCTTCAAGTTTTTATGCTTCCCAAACATCAGCTGAGTCAGCTCCACAAATAGCAAACTCTCCCCTGCAGAGAAGGCCTTGGGGCTGCTGGGGGGCGGGGGGCAGCTGGGCAGGAGCCAGCAGTGGGTACTGGCAGCACAGAAGGCCAAGGGCAGCCTGGGTTGCACCCAAAGCAGCGTGGGCAGAGCTGGAGAGAGGAGATCCTGCCCCTCTGCTCTGAAATGGGGAGAGCTCAGCTGCAGGGCTGGGGCCAGCTGGGGAACCCCAGCACAAGAGAGACCTGGAGCTGCTGGAGAGGCTCCAGAGGAGGCCACCAAGATGCTCAGAGGGCTGCAGCAGCTCTGCTGTGGGGCCAGGCTGGCAGAGTTGGGGCTGTGCAGCCTGGAGAGGAGAAGGCTGCAGGGAGAGCTCAGAGCTGCAGTTGAGTATCTGCAGGGCAGCTGCAGGCAGGCTGTGGAGGGACTGCTCAGAAGGGGCTGTGGGGACAGGCTGAGGGCAATGGTTTGGCACTGGAGCAGGGCAGAGTTAGGTTGGGCATCAGGAGGGAGTTGTGCAGAGGGAGAGTGGGCAGAGACTGGCAGAGGCTGCCCAGGGCTGTGCTTGAGGCCCCATCCCTGGAGCCCTTCAAGCTGAGGTTTGCTGTGTCCCTGTGCAGCCTGCTCTGGCTGGAGCTGTCCCTGCTGCCTGTTGGCCAAGATGCCCCTGGAGTGTCCCTCCCAGCCCAATGCCATCTGTGAGCTGTCTGACACCTCAGGGCAACTGAAAATTTACAGCT
Source organism: Eubucco bourcierii (assembly GCA_013396675.1). Lineage (NCBI taxonomy): Eukaryota > Metazoa > Chordata > Aves > Piciformes > Ramphastidae > Eubucco > Eubucco bourcierii. The sequence continues at coordinate 10,977 of VWZE01009751.1, read as the reverse complement.
GCTGTTAGGAGGAGCTGCTGGAGGTCACAGCCTCACAGCCTCACTATGGTTGCAAAAGATCTTTAATCAGGTGCAGCTGTTAGAGAGCTCCACCAGGGACCTGAGAACCACCTCTGGATGCCTTTTCTATACACCCAGGGATGGGGATTCAGCACATCCCTGGGCAGCGTGTTCCAGAATGTGAAACCCTTTATTGGTATCAATTTTTTTCATCATCATCACAGAATCATAGAATCACAGAATGGGAAGGTTGGAAGTGAGCTCAAAGCTCAGCCAGTTCCAATCTCCTGACATAGGCAGGGACACCTCCCACTATCACAGGGCACTCAAGGACTCATCCAGCCTGGTCCTGGACACCTCCAGGGAGGTTGTGGAGGATCTTTGATCCCATTCTGTGCTTCTGTGTTCCACAACCTCCCTGGGCAACCTGTGCCAGTGTCTCACCACCCTCACTGCAAACAACTTCCTCCTTACATCCAATTTCGGTCTCCCCTCTGACACTCCAAACCCATTCCCCTTGTCCTGCCATTCCCACACCTTGTCAATAGTCCCTCCCCAGCCTTCCTGCAGCCCCCTTCAGACCCTGCAAGGCCACTCCAAGCTCTCCTGGAAGCCTTCTCCTCTCCAGGCTGCACAGCCCCAACTCTCTCAGCCTGTCCTCACAGCAGAGCTGCTGTAGCCCTCTCAGCATCTTGGTGGCCTCCTCTGCACTGGCTCCAACACTTCCTTCCATGTCCTTCCCTACCATGGGCACCAAACCATGGCCTCAAGTGCCATTGCCACAGGTTGCTTGAGCACCTCCAGCCATGGGCACTCCACCACCTCCCTGGGCAGCCTGTGCCAGTCCCTGACCACTCTGGCACCAAAGACATTTTTCCTCAGCTCCAACCTAAGCCTCCCCTGGTACAGTTTCAGGACATTTCCTCTCCTATCTCCTGAACCTAGGGAGCAGAGCCCAGCCCCAGCTCACTGCAGCCTCCTCTAGGCAGTAGGGAGGAACAAGAACAAGAACAAGGAAGGTTCTGACTTGGCTGATGGAAGTGCAGAAGCTGCTGCTCCATTTGTCATTCTTTGGTATCAATCATTCCACCTCCTCCATGCTGGCTCCCAAGGATGGAGGAGTGTATGGAAAGCTTGGGATCCATCCAAAGCAATGTCACCTGGGCTCAAAGTGACCTTGCTGCAATCAGCAAGGAAGGCAAGAGAGAAACTGCTGCTTTTGCAGTGCCTCTGCAAGCAACTCACACTATAAAGCATTTAGTCAACAAGAAGCTAGCCACACAGTCACATTCAGAGGGTTGTGACCAACTGCTCCATGTGCAGGAGGACTCCAGTGCCAGGTGGAGCTGCTCAGGGCTCTGTGCTGGCTCCAGTGCTGTGTAACATCTGCCAACCACATGGACAGTGGCACTGAGGCAGCCCCAGCAGGTCTGCTGATGGCACCAAGCTGTGTGGTGAGCTGCACTGACTGGAGGGCAGGGATGGATCCAGAAGGACCTTGGCAGGCTTGAGAAGTGAGGCAGTGCCAACTGCAGGAGGTGCAACAAGTCCCAGGGCAAGGTCCTGCAGCTGGGTCAGGCCAACTCCAGGCATAGATCCAGGCTGGGTGCTGAGTGGGTTGAGAGCAGCCCTGCAGAGAAAGCCTTGGGGGTGTTGGGTGCAGAGCAGCTGCCCAGGAGCCAGCAGTGCCCTCCTGCAGCCCAGCAGGCAGCTGAGTGCTGGCTGCAGCCAGAGCAGTGTGGGCAGCAGGGCAGCAGACGGGATCCTGCCCCTGGGCTCTGCTCTGCTCAGACCTCAGCTCCAATCCTGCCTCCAGTGCTGCTGTCCCCAGCAGAAGGAGGACTCAGAGCTGCTGCAGAGAGGCCAGAGGAGGCCACAAAGATGCTGGCAGGGCTGGAGCAGCTCTGCTGTGAGCACAGGCCGAGGGAGCTGGGGGGGTGCAGCCTGCAGAGGAGAAGGCTCCAGGGGGAGCTCAGAGCTGCTGCCAGTGCCTGAAGGGATCCTGCAGGAAGGCTGCAGAGAGACTTTGCTGAGGGAGTCTGAGCCAGGCCAAGGGGGAATGGTTTGGAGCTGAGGCAGAGCAGGGTGAGAGTGGAGCTGGGGGAGAAGTTGTGCAGTGAGGGTGTTGAGAGCCTGGCACAGGCTGCCCAGGGAGGCTGTGGCTGCCTCCTGCCTGGGGGTGTTTGAGGCCAGGCTGGATGAGACCTCGAGCAGCTGAGCCTAGCAGAGAGGTGTCCCTGCCTGTGGCAGGGGGTTGGAGCAGATGAGCTCTGAGCTCTCTTCCAGGCTGAGCCATTCTGTGATTCCCAACAGACCTTGCCTCAGTTGTGTCAGTGCAGCTGAGCTGCTGAGCTCGGGAGTGTGCAGAGCACTGCAGGAGGTTTCTGAGCTGTCTCCCTCTGTGCTCGGTGCCCTCCTTGGGGTACAGCTGCAGTTCCTGCTGCATGCTCTGCTTTTGATCTTCCTGCTCAGCTGATGCTTGCAGTCAGCAGCACGTTGGCTTGTTGGTGCTTTGGACACACCGAAGCAGATTTCACAGAGCCACAGAATGGTAGAGGCTGGAAGGGACCTCTTAGAGGGCAGGGCCTGCAGCAACCAAACTAAAAGTTGGATCTCAGCATCACAGAGCCTTAGGTGTCGCAAGCGAGCGAGGCAGAGCAACACAGCGGCGTGCTGCAGGCCAGTGCCCTTTACTAGCGCTCGAGCAGCATCTTCCTCAGCAAGGCGTTTTCCGCGGACGCGCTCTGCGCACAGCATGCACGCTTGGCCTGGAGCCCCTTTCTTGTCCACGTGCTCCTTTAAGCAAACTGATTGGTTGGCAAACGCCACTGCTTCTGTACACAGCTTCTGTTATGCTTCCCCTTATCTGCTGCCGCTTCCTCAGTTCTTGACACGCAGGCTTGTGGCCTTGTTCTGTTGACAGCTTTCTGTTCTCTTCTGCACATTACAAGTTCTTGATACATACTGTCACGTACAATAGCCAAGGCCCCAACACTTAGGGGTAGGAAGGGACCTCCAGAGATCTTCCAACCCAACCCCCCTGCCAGAGCAGGGGCATCCAGGGCAGGGCACACAGGAACACATCCAGGTAGGGCTGGAAAGGCTCCAGAGAAGAAGACTCCAAAATCTCTCTGGGCAGCCGGCTCCAGGCCTCCAGCAGCCTGACAGGGACAAAGTTTTCTCTCCTACATTGAAGTGCAAAAGCAAATTGCCAGTGGATGGCCATGGTTACACAGAAGGGAAGCAGAGCAAACCCTTCAGCATGGTCTCTGTGCTAAGTGCTTCAGGCAAGGCAGTCAGCAAATACAGACCCCTCCAGCTGGTTAGTAAGGGACAGTAAAGCAGCAGACAAACCACAGAAGCCAGCCCTGAGACCAAGCCCAGCTCATGATGCCACCGCTGCTGCCCAGCCACTGCCACCAAACCACCACCTGCCAGTCCCAGCCTGACAATGCCACCCCTGGGCTGCAGCCTGGGCACCAGCTTGTGCCTCAGGCTTTTACAACTGTGCATTTTACACTGTGGGTGCCTGGCAGCAGCAGTTCACTGGGGGTTTTGAGGAGCAGAGTCACTCCACTGCTGGGACACAGCTACTCAATCCTTACTCCAGTCCTGCCTCTTGAAGGCTGAGCCTGTTTGGGTAACATGGGGTCAATTTTTTCCAGAAGTGGATGCCATAGCTCACCTCACAGCCTGATGACACAGTCACTACCCCAGGGAAGGGCTGGGGCAGGAGGCAGGTTTTGGCAGGCAGGTGGCAGGTGAGCAGATGACCTTAGGTGTCCCTTGCTTGGTACGTCACCTCTTTAGTGTCACTGAGACTCACAGGATGCATTGGGCTGGGAGGGACCCTCCAAGTGCATCTTGGCCAAATCCCTGCAGGCAGCAGGGACAGCTCCAGCCAGAGCAGGCTGCACAGGGACACAAGAAGGCTGAGCTTGAAGGGCTCCAGGGATGGGGCCTCAAGCACAGCCTTGGGCAGCCTCTGCCCACCCTGACTCTGCCCAACTCCCTCCTGATGCCCAACCTAACTCTACCCTGCTCCACTTCCAAACCATTGCCCTCAGCCTGTCCCCACAGCCCCTTCTGAGCAGTCCCTCCCCAGCCTGCCTGCAGCTGCCCTGCAGATACTCAACTGCAGCTCTGAGCTCTCCCTGCAGCCTTCTCCTCTCCAGGCTGCACAGCCCCAACTCTGCCAGCCTGGCCCACAGCAGAGCTGCTGCAGCCCTCTGAGCATCTTGGTGGCCTTCTCTGGAGCCTCTCCAGCAGCTCCAGGTCTCAGATAATCAATTGTGAAGTTTTTGCTATCAGGTTTTTGGGACAAGGAAGGGAAGCTTTTACTAGAGACAATTTGTTTTTTAAATTGCTGTTTCTCCCTTGTAATTGTTGACAAACTAAATTGCTCTGAAGATGGATAGTGGAAGTGTTCAAGAGCCCTGGAGGTGTTGAAGGCCAGGTAGGAGGAAGCCTTGAGCAAGCTGTGCTGGTGGGAGGTGTCCCTGCCCATGGCAGGGGGTTAGAACTGGGTGGTCCTTCCAAGCCAGCCCATTCTGTGATTCTATGAAGTACTCCTGCACTAATACAGCTGGCAGCAGGCACAAGTGGTGTGCCCCAGGGCTAAGTGTTGGGACCACTTCTGTTTAGTGATGCCCTGATGCAGACACAGAGTGTGCCAGCAGGGAGTTCACAGATGGCACCAAGTGAGGCGGCAGGAGGGTAGGAAGGCTTTGCAGAGGGACCTGAGTAGGTTGGATCCATGGCCAATGGCAATGGCTTCAACAAGGCCAAGTGCCACAACAACAACCCCAAGCAACACTACAGGCTTGGGGCAGTGTCCTGGAGAGCTGCTGGCAGAAAGGGACCTGGGGGTGGTAATGGGCAAGCAGCTGAGTGTGAGCCAGCAGTGTGCCCAGGGGCACAGAAAACCAAAGGCATCATGGCTGGGGTCAGCAATGCTGTGGCCAGCAGCAGCAGGGAGGGGATTGTGCCCTGAGAGTCTGTGTAAGGATGTGGTCAGGATTTATTCCAAAATTAATGCAGTTTAATCATTTTGCTCTTCAGGAATCTGAATGGTTTGTCTTCTCTTGCCTTTTCTTTCTTTCTTTCCCTCTTTTTTCTGTGTCCAGTCTCTTTCTCACCACTGCTATTATTTCACTGCTGTTGTGCAGCACCTGGGAGGGGCACAGACTCCACAGGGCTTGCCCATGGGTTTGCACAACTTGTTTTTCTTACAGGCACTTTCAGTTCTGTTCACATGGCAGTCTACAGCTGGCCTTCAGGTCACACCCTTCACTCCCCATCCACACTAATTACACTGGTTAATTACATGAGGCCTGCTCCCCCACTCCTCCCATTCTCACTTCCATTTACCACATTAGCAGCTACGCCCAGCAGGGTCCTTTCTTTGCTCAGTACTGAGCTGAAATGTGTCACTCCCATACTATTGCACTTTATTATCTCAAGCCATGAGCTTTACTTCTTGGTGTTCCCAGTTCTCCTCCCCTCTCCCAATGAGGTGGAGTCCCAGTCTGGGTGAATCCCCGGTGTGGGAGGATGCTGGGGTGCAGAAGGAAGGGGCAAGCCGTGTGGCTGGCGCTGTTGCATTCACATGACTGACACACGAGGAGAGGGAGGAGAAAGTAAGAGAGGTGGGGGGCAGAAAAGAGAAAGGAAAGAAAGCAATACCCCATGCAGAGAGGAGAGACCACCCTGGAGTCATTTGGCATCCCCAAAGTCGGTTTTAAGAGGGTGGGTGCAGAGTGCTCTGCCCGCAGGTCGGAGCTTCTCTCCTTTCAGCTGCCTGGCTCATTGGGCAGGCAGCTTTGTCTGAGAACCACCTGGCATTTGTCAGGAGTGATTGGCTTACTGCTGCTGGGCGCCCTCAGTGTGGTGGGGTTGAGCCCCTCTTGTCCATCTGGTTTCTTTGCAATGATCACTGCTGTAGATGGCCCAGGAGCTGCTCAGCTGTGCCTGGCTCAGAATCAGCATCACCTGTCACAGCAGGAAGCCTGCAGCTCCTATGTCTGACAGGAGCTCAGTTCCAGGTGTGATGGCCCAGGATGGTGGTCTTGTAGCCCATGCAAGCTGAGCAGTCAGGCAGGTGCTCCCATGGCAGCATACATGAGCTCACACTGCATTCCCCAGTTGGTTTCTTGTCCAGTTGTTGCATGTTGAGGAGCATTTTGGGGTCTGAGCTCATGCAGGAGGGGATTACACCAGGCTGCTGATTTAGCCTGTCTGAGAAATTTAGCTCAAAACAAGCTTTTTTTTCTGAGATGTTGGGACTTAATACTTTGTACAGTTCTGGAGCCCCCAGCACAGGAGGCTTCAGTGGAAGTGTTGGAGCCAGTGCAGAGGAGGCCACCAAGATGCTGAGAGGGCTGCAGCAGCTCTGTTGTGAGGACAGGCTGAGAGAATTGGGGCTCTGCAGCCTGGAGAGGAGAAGGCTTCCAGGAGAGCTTGGAGTGGCCTTGCAGGATCTGAAGGGGGCTGCAGGAAGGCTGGGGAGGGACTATTGACAAGGTGTGGGAATGGCAGGACAAGGGGAATGGGTTTGGAGTAGCAGAGGGGAGATTGAAAGTGGATGTTAGGAGGAAGTTGTTTGCAGTGAGGGTGGTGAGACACTGGCACAGGTTGCTCAGGGAGGTTGTGGATCTTTAGGATCTTTGATCCCATTCTGTGCTTCTGTGCTCCACAACCTCCCTGGAGGTGTCCAGGACCAGGCTGGATGAGTCCTTGAGTGCCCTGTGCTAGTGGGAGGTGTCCCTGCCTATGGCAGGGGGTTGGAACTGGATGATCCTTGAGGTCCCTCCAACCTTCCCATTTTATGATCTGCCATCATGTCCCTGCTTGGGAAGCTCCTGAAATGAAATGTCAAAGTGAATTCAGCCAAGCTGCTGTCACCTTCACATTGCACTCAGTGCTCTGAGCCTGATAACCTCCTGCATCTCTCTGCAGCACCTTTTGGCCTACAAATAAATGAACATCCCATCATAGCCACTGAACTCTCCTTTCTATGGGAATAGTCAGGAAAGGAGTCACGAGGGAAGCCAGAAAGTGAAGTTATTTGTCAGTGTTTCTTCTCAATCACTCTGACTTGTCAGGGCCTTTCCTCTTGGCTGTGTTTTCATTACTGCAAGCTTTTATTTCTTGAAATTAGATTTCTCTTGAGAGGAATAAATTGGGAGAATCCCAGAACCCCAGACTGCCAGGCTGGAAGGGACCCCAAGGGTCATCTGCTCCAACCTTTCCAGCTCACAGTGCAGCTGCAGTGAGCTGCCCCAGCCCCCTGGCAGGCTGAGCCTTCAGCTGCCCAGTGCAGGGCACTCCACTGCTTCCCCTGGGAGATGATTCCAGGCTCTGCTCTCATGGCAAACATTTCCTGCTGGAGCCCAATGGGAGTGTCCCCAACAGGAACCTGCCCCCAGCAACCCTTGGCCTTTCCATGGCACTCCTTGTGCCAAGGGAGTCTGCATCCTCCTGGCAGCCACCCTGCATGTCCTGCTCCGTGGGGATAAGGTCTGCCCTGAGCCTTCTCTTGCCCAGGCTGCACAACCCCAGCTCCCTCAGGCTCTCCTCCCACGGCAGGGCTCTGATCATTGACCTGATGCTATTTATGACATTAAAGCTAACACAACTTTTTCATCTGCTTTTATCTTTTTGTGCAGCTGTGTTGGGAAGTTACAGGACAGGGAGCCCCCAGAGCAGCACAGAGCCAGCTCTAAGCTGTCTGCAAAACAACTCAGGAAATTAAAATCATAGATTCATAGAATGGGAAGGTTGGAAGGGACCTCAAAGATCATCCAGTTCCAACCCCCTGCCATAGGCAGGGACACCTCCCACTAGCACAGGGCACTCAAGGCCTCATCCAACCTGGCCTTGAACAGCTCCAGGGAGGGAGCATCCACAACCTCCCAATCACTCAAGAACTTCTCCTTTCTAAGACCATCAGGAACTGCATTGGAGCTCTGAGGCACAGAAATTCAGTTACCAGGTTGCACTTCAGAGGGGCAGGGATGCCATCCAGAGGGACCTGGACAGGCTGGAGAGGTGGGCCCAGGCCAACCTGATGAAATTCAATAAGGCCAAGTGTAAGGTCCTGCACCTGGGTAGGCACAATCCCAAGCACAAATACAGGCTGGGTGGTGAATGGCTGGAGAGCAGCCCTGAGGAAAAGGACCTTGGAGTCTGGGTTGATGAAAAGCTCAACATGAGCCTGCAGTGTGCACATGCAGCCCAGACAGCCAACCGAGTCCTAGGCTGCATCAAGAGAAGCGTGGCCAGCAGGGCAAGGGAGGTGATTCTGCCCCTTTACTCTGCTCTCGTCAGACCCCACCTGGAGTACTGTGTGCAGTTCTGGAACCCTCAGCACAGGAAGGACATGGAAGTGTTGGAGCGGGTCCAGAGGAGGGCCACAAAGATGATCAGAGGGCTGGAGCAGCTCTCCTATGAGGACAGGCTGAGAGAGTTGGGGCTCTTCAGCCTGGAGAAGAGAAGGCTTCAAGGGGACCTGATAGTAGCCTTCCAGTATCTGAAGGGGGCCTACAGGAAGGCTGGGGAAGGATTATTTACAAGGTCCTGCAATGACAGGACAAGGGGAATGGGCTTAAACTGGCAGAGGGGAGATTTAGACTGGATGTTAGGAGGAAGTTCTTTACAGTGAGGGTGGTGAGGCACTGGAACAGGTTGCCCAGGGAGGTTGTGGATGCTCCCTCCCTGGATGTGTTCAAGGCCAGATTGGATGAGGCCTTGAGTGCCCTGTGCTAGTGGGAGGTGTCCCTGCCTATGGCAGGGGGTTGGAACTAGATGATCCTTGAGGTCCCTTCCAACCTTCCCATTCTATGATTCTATGATTCTATGATTATTTGAAGCTAGATGCAGAGTAAATGTGCTGGGTAGGTGAGAGGCTCCTTGCTGGTTTGCCCACAGCACTTTAATGCCACCGATGGCTTCACCTGCCAGGGATGGCAAACAGAAGTGATGAACACCACGTGCAGCCTAGGCAGAGCAGCTCCCACTGCAGCACAGCAGGGAGAGTGTCTGTGACCAAGCACAGAATAGCACCCAGCTGCTGAGGCACTGAACTCTGTGCTGTGCTCCACTGCCCCAAGCTCAGCCACAGCATAGCCTTTACTGCTGTCGAAACAGGTCATGGGATCACAGAATGGCTCAGCACAGCTCATCTGCTCCCACCCCCCTGCCATGGGCAGGGACACCTCTCAGCTAGACTCAGCTGCCCAAGGCTTCATCAACCTGGACCTGAACACCTCCAGGGAGGGGCAGCCACAGCCACTCCACACAATCCATTCCAGCCTCTCACCACCCTTCTGCTCAGGAACTTCTCCCTCAGCTACACTCTCACCCTGCTCTGCCTCAGCTCCAAACCATTCCCCCTTGGCCTGGCTCAGACCCCCTCAGCAAAATCTCTCTGCAGCCTTCCTGCAGGATCCCTTCAGGCACTGGCAGCAGCTCTGAGCTCCCCCTGGAGCCTTCTCCTCTGCAGGCTGCACCCCCCCAGCTCCCTCAGCCTGTGCTCACAGCAGAGCTGCTGCAGCCCTGCCAGCATCTTTGTGGCCTCCTCTGGCCTCTCTCCAACAGCTCTGAGTCCTCCTTCTGCTGGGGACAGCAGCAATGGAGGCAGGATTGGAGGTGAGGTCTGAGCAGAGCAGAGTCCAGGGGCAGGATCCCGTCTGCTGCCCTGCTGCCCACACTGCTCTGGCTGCAGCCAGCACTCAGCTGCCTGCTGGGCTGCAGGAGGGCACTGCTGGCTCCTGGGCAGCTACTCAGCAGCCAGTCCTTTGATGGATGTCTGTGGATCTCCACTTTAGCAGCTCTGCATTAGGTTATTTGTCTTCAGCTCTTGACAGGCTTGTGGGTACATTTTGCAGCTGTGAGGTTTCCAGGGCAATGCCCACAGAGATCAAGAAAAGAACCTTTGGTGATGCTCCCTGTTGGGTTTGCATCCCTGTGTTTGAACAGAGACAGTTTTTAAGGCCTGATCACTTCTTGCTATGGCATTTTGTCACGTTGGGTGTAAACAAGGTCCCCTATCTCGTGCAGTCTGTGCCTGTTGATGATCAGGACTGGCCTTTGGCAGGCAGAGTGTGAGACATGCTGATGGAGCAGAGCAGAATTGCTTGTCCCAGAGGATTCTGCTTCCTCCTTACATCAATGAGGAGCTGAGTAAAGACTGGAAGCAGGAGTGTCACAGAGACACAGGACATTTAGAGGTTGGAAGGGACCTCCAGGGATCATCCAGTCCTATGCCCCTGCCAAGGCAGCATCACCCAGGGCAGGGCACACAGAACATATCCAGGGGGGGTTGCCAAACCTGTGCCTACAAAAAGCCTTTCAGCAATGTGTTCAGTGTCTACCTGTCTGACGGATCTCAGTTTCTGTGCTCAGGTGCTTGTGTTAGGAGATGAATTACACTCAGAGTGCAGGAGCTAAGTAGTCAAACTGGAAGTTTGGCTATGCAGTGAGAGCTCTGCAGGATCTCAGCATCACAGAGCCTTAGGGGTGGGAAGGGACCTCCAGGGAACACCCAGCACAAACCCCTGCCAGAGCAGGGGCACCCAGGGCAGGGTACACAGAACACATCCAGGCAGAGCTGGAAAGGCTCCAGAGCAGGAGACTCCACAGCCTCTCTGGGTAGCTTGCTCCAGGCCTGCAGCAGCCTCACACCAAAGTTTCTCCTCTTCCTGGGTTCCAGTTTGTATTCATTGTTCCTTGTCCCATCACTGGGCACCACCAAACAGAGCCTGGCACCTTCACGCTGACACCCAACCCTCAGGCCTCCAGCACTCTCACACCAAAGAAGTTTCTCCTCATGCTGAGCTGAAACCTTCTCTGTTCCAGTTTGCATCCATTGCTCCTTGGCTTATGGCTGTGCACCACCCAAATGAGCTCTGTCTCCTGCACTTGGCACCCACCCCTCAGATATTTCACAGTGTCACAGTATCACCAAAGTTGGAAGAG
>VWZE01009750.1:10359-21053 GCA_013396675.1 Eubucco bourcierii | reverse complement strand
CTTAGTCTGTCCTCAGAGCAGAGCTGCTGCAGCCCTCTGAGCATCTGAGTTTGGGAGGCTGAGCTCTGTGCTGTGCACCCAGACCCCACTCCTGCACCTCCTACATTGCCTGGTTGGGGCTGGAGCTCAGGGACTGCCCTGCAGGGATCTCTGCTGCACAAAGAGACTCTGGTAGGCATTGTCAAGGAAACCTGGGGATGGTGCAGAGTTGTCCAACAGCCTCCAGGCAGCCTGGAGCAAAGGCTCTGAGATGTGCAAATACTAATCTGAATGGATTTATTTTTCCTTTCTCCAGCCCAGCCTTGTTGCAGAGCAGGAGACTGGCACCAGGACAGCTCAAAACACAAGAAGGGAGGGAGGAAAAGCTCCTGCCAGAGCTGCCAGTGAGACAGCCTTGGAAGGGCCATCCCATGCCAAAGAGAAGTTCATCCTTCCCAGCCAGCTGAAGTGGGCAGCCTGGCATGAATGCTCCAACACCTGACTGGTCTCAGGAGCACTGTGAGCCTCTGCTTGCCTCTCACACCAGTGGCAGCTGTGTTCTGAGTTGGAAAGCAGCTCCCTGGAGGAAGACCTTGGAGCGTTGGTGGACAGCAAGTTCTGCACGGGGTGGCACCGTGCCCTTGTGGCTGAGAGGGCTGAGGGCATCCTGGGGTGCATGGGGAAGAGTGTGGCCAGCAGGGCTGGGGAGGTTCTCCTCACCTCTACTCTACCCTGCTGAGACCTCACCTGGAGCTCTGCATTCAGCTCTGGGCTCCCCAGCTCAGAAGGGCTGGGGATGTGCTGGAGAGTGTCCAACGAGGGGCTTGGGACATCTGCTTGTGGGGGCAGGCTGAGTGACCTGGGGCTGCTTTGCGTGGTGAGGGACTGTGAGGGTGCTGGAGGCCTGGAGCAGGCTGCCCAGAGAGGTTGTGTGGGGGGAGGGTCTCCTTCTCTGGAGACTTTCAGGGCCTACCTGGATGTCTTCCTGTGTGCCTTGCCTGGGTGATGCTGCTCTGGCAGGTGGTTGGACTGGATGACCTCCAGGAGTCCCTTCTGACCCCTGCCACTCACTGATTCTGTGCTGGATACCAAGGTAAATCCCTGCCCAACAGGGCAGAGCAGGCTACACTCAGCTCTTCTGCAGGGGCTGCTGCCTCAAGAAAGCTTTGTTCTAACCAAAGCTCATTGCTCAATTTATCAATCCCTGGTTCCACTTCAAATTCCAATACAGCAAATCCATGGATGGATTAGAGAGCTTCATGTGAGAGCAGGCTGCAGGCAGCAGCTCAATGCTGTGCAAACTGTGTGCAGGCTTGCTGGGCTGGGGCGGGGAGGTTTGCTCTTCCATGGTTGAACTGAATTCCAAAAGGATAAATAAAATCCATCCTGGCAGCTCCCTGGCAGGAGCAGACTTCCTTGGAGCAAGGAGACAAAGCAAACAACCCTCCCAAGGTTTGGCTCAGCCCAGAGTGAAGCATTTGAGTCTGGGGGACTTCAGCTGATTTTTCTCACTCTTTTCCACAGGTCAGCTTTGAACTGGGCAATGTCAGCTGGAAACAGAAGGGTGAATAGAAAATAGAAGATACAAGGCCAAGGGTGGAGTCTGGCACCTGGGGAAGAACAACCTCATAGAGCAGGAGAGGTTGGGGAGCAGCACAGGGGAGAGGGACCTGTGGGTGCTGGTGGGCAGCAGGGTGCCCAGGAGCCAGCAATGTGCCCTGCTGACCAAGAAGGCCAAGGGCATCCTGGGGTGCATTGGAAGGGTTGTGGTCAGCAGGTCAGAGAGGTTCTCCTTCCCCTCTGCTCTGCCCTGCTGAGGCCACATCTGCAAGATTGGGTCCAGTTCTGGGCCCTCAGCTCAGGAAGGAGCTCAGGGGAGTGCTGGAGAGAGCCCAGCCCAGAGCCCCCAAAGTGCTGCAGGCAGTGGCAGAGCTCCTGTGAGGCCAGGCTGAGGGAGCTGGGGCTGCTTGGAGCAGAGGAACCTGAGGGCTGCCCTCAGTGCTGCTGCTAAAGGTGTGCAGGGCTGGAGCCAGGCTCTGCTCAGGGGTGGCCAATGCCAGGCCAAGGGGCAGCAGGTGCCAGCTGGAGCAGAGGAGGTGCCAGGGGAACAGGAGGGAAAACTTTGTGAGTGTGAGGGTGCTGGAGCCTGGAGCAGGCTGCCCAGAGAGGCTGTGGAGTCTCCTGCTCTGGGGACATTCCAAACCCACCTGGATGTGTTCTGGGTGAGCTGCCCTGGGTGCTCCTGCTCTGGCAGGGGCTTGGGCTGAGTGATCTCTGGAAGTCCCTTCCAAGCCCTGAGGCTGCTGGAGCCTGGAGCAGGCTGCCCAGAGAGGTTGTGGAGTCTCCTACTCTGGAGCCTTCCCAAACCCACCTGGATGTGTTCTGGGTGACCCTGCCCTGGATTCCCCTGCTCTGGCAGAGGCTTGGCCTGGATACTCCCTAGAATTCCTCTCCCAGCCCTACCATTCTGTGGTCCTGTGCTGTCTCTAAGTATTTGGAAGTTGCAGAACCTTGTGAATGGGAAGCAAGCTCCAAGGCTATTTATAATTCAATTAGACTTAGATTTAGGAGTAGTTTTCACTCTCCATAAACTGCATTTCTTTCTTTGGTTTAGGAAACAAAAAAAAAAAATCTCCTTCATCCATCACAGCCTTTTCTCCAGCTCCTGCTGGAAATATATTGCTGTAATAGAGCTGGAATGACTCTGGCTCCACTGTGTTAGCTAAGTGCTGTATTTTCCTCTCCCAAGGCTCTCCAGCATCCCAGGCATGTTCACTGGTGACTATTGGCACGTTGGGCTGAGCTATGGCACCCCAGAGGCTCTCTTCCTGCAACTCTTAGCAAGGAAATTTACTCCAGCAGCTCTCTCCCAGAAGACTCCTCAAAGGTTTTGTCTCTTTCCCCTGCTCCCTGCAAAATGTCCTGGGCCACATTTTGCTGCCATTGCAAAAGAATCCTTCAGAGCTGTCTCCTCTCCCTGGCTTCAGTGATGCTGCCTCTGTGGACCCTGCACTCTCTGTGGGGCACCACTTGTGCTTAAGCAAGGGTCTCAGTTCTGCTCTCAGCCTGCTGCTGAAACTGGTTGGGATGGAATGGGTTAGGGACTGGATGCTCAAGGCCTCATCCAGCCTGGCCTTCAGCACCTCCAGGGAGGCTGTGGATGACAGAAGCACAGAATGTGATCTTTGATGGTAATGGGTTAGGGACAGGGTGCTCAAGACCTCATCCAGCCTGGCCTTCAGCACCTCCAGGGAGGCTGTGGATGACAGAAGCACAGAATGTGATCTTTGATGGAATGGGTTAGGGACAGGATGCTCAAGGCCTCATTCAGCCTGGCCTTCAGCACCTCCAGGGAGGCTGTGGATGACAGAAGCACAGAATGTGATCAAAGATCACATTCTGTGCTTCTGTCATCCACAACCTCCCTGGGCAAACCTGTGCCAGTGTCCTTGCTCTCTCCTGATCCATGCCAGTTTTCATGTCTTCTTCCTCTATGTCCCCTGTTTCCATTGTCTGAGGAAAGAGAGAGCCCTGGGGCTGTTGATTCTGGAGAGGAGAAGGCTGAGAGGGGACCTGAGCAGTATCTATAAATACCTGAGGAGTGGGTGACAGGAGGAAGGTGCCAGGCTCTGTTTGGTGGTGCCCACTGATGGGACAAGGAGAAAGGGGCACAAGCTGGGACCCAGGAAGTGCCACCTCAGCAGGAAGAGAAACTTACAGAATGGTAAGTTTGGAAGTGACCTCAAAGATCATCTAGTTCCAACCCCCTGCCATACTTTGATGTGAGGGTGCTGGAGCCCAGAGAGGCTGTGGAGTTTCCTGCTCTGGGGACATTCCAAACCCACCTGGCTGTGTTCTGGGTGAGCTGCCCTGGGTGATGCTGCTCTGGCAGGGCTTGAGAGGGGTCATCTCTGGAGGTCCCTTCCAAGCTCTGAAGCTGCTGGAGCCTGGAGCAGGCTGCCCAGAGAGGCTGTGGAGTCTCCTGCTCTGGGGACATTCCAAACCCACCTGGCTGTGTTCTGGGTGAGCTGCCCTGGGTGCCCCTGCTCTGGCAGAGGCTTGGGCTGGGTGATCTCTGGAGGTCCCTCCCAAGCCCTGCCATGCTGTGGTTCTGTGGAGGACTGGGTGAGGAGAGCCCTTGCAAGGTCTCCCTCTCTGCCCAGCTCCCAGGAGGTAGCTGAACTGTGCCTCATCCAAAGCAGCAGAAGCAGCTCCAGCTCTGGAAGTGGGCAGGGAGCCCTGCAGCTGGCTGTGGCTGTCCTCAGCTGCCAAGACCTCCTATTTGTAGGTTAGTGATGCAGAGGGAATCTGATGAAGCAGTCCCCAGGCTGCTTTACTGCTGGGTTAATGAGCAGAGCAGGAACCCCACTGCGTGCTGAAACACCAGGCAGGGGAGCTAACGAGAGACACCGAAGGGCTTGCCTTGGTCCAGCCTTCTAATCCTTAAAGCAACAACACATTGGGCTGGGGAGGGACCTGCTCCCGACCTCTAAAGGCAGGAAGACAGCCCCGGGTTGTGCTGTTGCTGGGAACGGGATGAAGAGGCTGGCACTGCCATTTGCAGTGTGCATATGCAGCCCAGACAGCCAACCGAGTCCTAGGCTGCATCAAGAGCAGCGTGGCCAGCAGGGCAAGGGAGGTGATTCTGCCCCTTTACTCTGCTCTCGTCAGACCCCACCTGGAGTACTGTGTGCAGTTCTGGAACCCTCAGCACAGGAAGGACATGGAAGTGTTGGAGCGGGTCCAGAGGAGGGCCACAAAGATGATCAGAGGGCTGGAGCAGCTCTGCTATGAGGACAGGCTGAGAGAGTTGGGGCTCTTCAGCCTGGAGAAGAGAAGGCTTCGAGGGGACCTGATAGTAACCTTCCAGTATCTGAAGGGGGCCTACAGGAAGGCTGGGGAAGGATTATTTACAAGGTCCTGCAATGACAGGACAAGGGGCAATGGGTTTAAACTGGCAGAGGGGAGATTTAGACTGGATGTTAGGAGGAAGTTCTTTACAGTNAAGGGCTTGCCTTGGTCCAGCCTTCTAATCCTTAAAGCAACAACACATTGGGCTGGGGAGGGACCTGCTCCCGACCTCTAAAGGCAGAAAGACAGCCCCGGGTTGTGCTGTTGCTGGGAACGGGATGAAGAGGCTGGTATTGCCATTTCCGTGCCTGGCACCTCCCTGAAGAAGGGGCAGGGGCCCTGGCTGGGCTGACTCTCAAAGCTGGCAGCCTGATGGCAGAGGGGCTAGAGCTGTCTCTGAAGCCCTCTGTTGCTGCTCAGCAGCAGCACCAGCTCAGAAGCTTGCTGAAGGCATTTGCTGCCTTGCCCCTTCTCCTTCCTCCCTGGCAGGAGGCATCTCCTGGTGGCAGCCAAGTTCCCCAGAGTGCCACATGGAGCTGTGGGATGGACAAGCCCTGCCAGCTCTTCTCTCCTTGGATCAGCTGAAGCTCACCCAGGCCCACAGCTGATGTGAGTTGTGGGTGTGAGGATCCCTTCAGGCACCCCCTGGCACTGGTTGACACCAGGGTCTGGGCTGGGGCAGTGGCTCCTGAGGGAATTTGTGTGGCAGTTCTTATGGGCTGTGGAGCTCTCTCCTGGCACCAGCCCTGCAGTCTGGCTCTGGTGTTGGGCTGGTTGGCCTGTGCTGGGATCAGAGGATCCCTTGGCTCAGCCTCCAGAGAGGTTGGCCTCTCTCCACAGCTGGCAGTGGGACTCCAGGTGAGCTGTTCTGCCCAGCTGATGCCTGCACAGGCATCTCTTGCTTCAGGCACAGGAAATGTGTCCTTCAGCACCCACTTCTCTGGGCTTCCTTGGAGAGCCCTGACTGCAGGCTGCTGGGCTGGAGCCCTGGAAAAGCCCTAAGCAGGGCTGGGGGCTGAGCTCTGGTACAGATTCCCATCCAGGGGGTGTCTGGTGGGTGGCACAGGAGGGGCAGGGCTGTGGAGGGAGGAGAAGGTTCTGCCCCACACTGTGCTGCAGCAGATATGGAAGGCAGCTGTTGCTGCCCTGTCTGAGGAGCCACTTCCTTTAGGAGCTTCAGCCAGGGGGGCAGAACTTGGAGGAGAAAGCAGGGGAAGGTTCTCCTCTACCAGGCTTGAGGGGAGGAGAGGGGCAGAAAGCAAGGGTGGAAGTGCCCCAGGAGGAAGAAGAAAGGCCTGCTGGCTGCTGGCCTTGGCACAGAGCAGTGTGTGTGTAAGCTCAGTGCTCTTCAAGTGCTGAGCTGCTTTGCTGAGCCCTCCAAAGAAGGCTTCTGCAAGCATAGCTGCCACGGGCTGGGAGTGGAGGAGCTGCTGGCAGCCTGCAACCTTCTCCAGCTGCAGCCCTTGGCCCTGCCAGCAAGCACTTGGTGAACTCCTCCAGGGCTCTGTGGCAGGACTTGAGCTCTTCTGACCACAAACCATCTGGGAAAGGGGAGCAGGCAGAAAGCAGCACTGACAAAGTGCACTGCTCAGGACAGTGCCAGCTGAAGCTGTCTGTGAAGGAATGCAGAAGGGCTGTGTGGTGACACGGGGAGGAGAGCTGCTGCTGGCAGCCACGCAGGGAGGAAAAGCAGCAGCAGCTCTGCCCACGGAGCAGCAGGGGCTAAATGAGTTGGCACCTCCCCGTGAGGAGGTGGCACAGGCACTTCTGGAGGTGTCAGCAAGGAGTAGCAAGGCAAGGACAACACTGGGGATGGAGTGGAGGATACAACAGAGCCTGTCCTCATGCACTTGGATACATCCAAGGTGCACCCACTCTCAGTCTCCCCTCTCCCAGCTCAAAGCCATTGTCCCTCATCTTGGCACTGCCAGCCCTTGGCCAAAGTCCCTCCCCAGCTCTCCTGGAGCCCTTCAGATCCTGGCAGGCTTCTCTGAGGTCTCCCTGCAGCCTTCTCTTCTCCAGGCTGAATAGCCACAGCTCTCCCAGCCTGGCCCCACAGCAGAGGTTCTGCAGACTCTTGGTGACCTCCTCTGGACCTCCTCTGGTTCCCTGTGTGACCCTCTTTAGGTGCCCTGCTTTGGCAGGGTTCTTGGGCTCGATGCTCTCCAGAGGTGCCTTCCAAACCCCTGCCATGGTGTGATTCTGTGAGTGACTGCAAAGTAAGAAGAAAATTTTCCCAGTGCTGGGAGAGGGGAGATGGAGAATGGAGGTGAGGAAAAAATTCCTGACAGTGAGGGTGGACAGACACTGGCACAGGTTTCCCAGGGAGACTGTAGATGCCCCCTCCCTGGAGGTATTCAAGGCTAGGTTGGATGAGGCCTTGAGCCACCTGGGCTGGGAGAGGTGTCCCTGGGCATGGCAGGGGGCTGGAGGTGGATGAGCTTTAATGTCCCTTCCAACCCAAGCCATTACTCTCTAGTTCTGTGACACCTCTGCCTCCCCACCCTACACACACCCCCTGCCCTCCCCACCCAGACACAACTCCTCCATTTCCTCAGCCAGACTCTCTCTGTAAATTGCAGAAATGCAGACAAAAGGAGGCTGTGGAGTCCCTTAGCACTGCCAGCTTGTCAGAAACCAACACTCCAGCACCTGGGCATTTTCTTCCTGCACCATCCCTGCCTCAGCATCCGAATTTACTGATTCCTTCTGCAGCTCTTTACATTCTATTATTTATAAGCAACAGCATTCAACCCTCCCCTGGCAGCATTTGCAGGGTGGCAGAAAGGTGGGAGCACAATTTTGGTGATGTTTCCATAGCTACCTAGCTGCTAAATGTGGGGTTAGTCCTTTTTTACAGTCAGCCAACACACACACACAGACACAGGCACACACAGAGAGACAGAGAGAGAGAGAGGCACACACAGACACACACACAGAGCCCCTCACACATCACCCAATGAAGTGCATCCAGCCTCAGCTCTGCTCTACCTCTTTCCAGCTTCCTGCTCCCATCGTTTGTGTATTTAAAGGGATCCTTGCTGCAGACATTAAGTGGCAGGGGAGCAGTGAAGCTGCTGCCTGGAGGAGCAGGGTGACGCACAGGGTGATGAGCAGCAGAGTGATGAGCAGGGTAATGAGTAGGGAGACACACAGGGTGATGAGTAGGGTGATGCACAGGGGAGATGCACAGGGTGATGAGCAGGGAGATGGATGCACAGGGTGATGAGCAGGGAGATGGATGCACAGGGAAGTGCACAGAATGATGTATGGTGAAATGCAGAGGGTGGTGTACAGCGTGTGGTGATGCACAGGGGGATGCACAGGGTGAGGTGATGCACAGGGAGATGCAGAGGGTGGTGCACAGGGTGTGGGGATGCAGAGGGGGATGCAGAGGGTGTGGTGATGCAGAGGGAGATGCAGAGGGGGATGCAGAGGGTGTGGTGATGCACGGGATGCAGAGGGGGATGCAGAGGGAGATGCAGAGGCGGGTGCAGAGGGTGTAGGGAAGCACAGCGAGATACACAGGTGATGTCTCTGGTCTCGCCTCCAGCCCGGCCTGTGCCGCTCGGGCTCTCGGAGCATCCCTTGGGCCGCGGCAGTGGGAGGGAGCAGGGCGCCCTCTGGTGGTGGTTGGCAGCGCTGCAGCCTCACAGGCGCCGTGCCGATACGAGCATAGAACCGCAGACCGTCAGGGGACCCCCGGAGAGCATCCAACGCAGCCCTCCTGCCCGAGCAGGGGCACCCAGGGCAGCTCACGCAGGTGGGTCTTGAAAGTCTCCAGGCCAGGAGGCTCCACAGCCTCTCTGGGCAGCCTGCTCCAGGCTCCAGCACCCTCACACCAAAGAGGTTGCTCCTCCTGTTAGTCACCTCCCCTGTTCTACCTTGGAGCTGTTGCTCCATGTGCCAGCACTGGGCACCACCATTGCTGTAAACCCACGGGAGCTTTCCACCAGCTAGAGGGGAGGGAAGAGGTTAGGGTGCAGTTGAAGGACAGGTTGGATAAGGCCTTGAGCAAACTGGGCTGGTGGGAGGTGTCCCTGCCCATGGCAGGGGGCTGCAGCTGGATGAGCTCCCTTCCACCCTCAACCACTCTATGGTTCTGTGCAATCCCATCTCAAGCAATGCTCTGTGCCAGGGCCCTTAGGCATGGCCCTGCAAGCACTCCCTGTAGCAGCACCAGGTGACCAAGACCTTCTGTCCCCTGCCCCCTTCCTTCTCTGCCTGTGTCTGTGAAGCAGGGAGTGTGGGCATGCTGATGCCCTCCTCCCAGCAGCAGCAGGCACTTCTGGATCTCAACATGAAGGTCTCCTAAGTGGCTGTTTTCATTAACAGGGCTAAGAAAAACTCTCCTCCAGCAATGAAGCTTTGACACAATTTCTTTTTTTTTTTTTTTTTTTTTTTAAATAAGCCAAATCAAACCAACAAACCCGAAACCAAACTCTAGAAGAGTAAAACATCTCTGCTGGAAATGGTGTTTGATTAGCATTTACAAGCAGAACTCTGGCCAACCCTCATCTGCTCATCCTTCTGAGTGCTTCATGGGTTCCTGCTGCTCCACAGGGTTGCCTTCATGCAACCACAGAATGGTTTGGGTTGGAAGGGGTCTTAAAGATCTTCTTTCTGCCTTTTCTGCCCCTTTGGCTATTGGAGAAGGGTCTGGAGAAGAGGGCTGGGGAGGAGCAGCTGAGGGAGCTGGGGGTGTGCAGTGTGGAGCAGAGGAGGCTGAGGGCAGAGCTCATTGCTCTCTGCAGCTCCCTGAGAGGAGGCTGCAGCCAACTGGGCTTGGGCTCTGTTCTCTGATCTCAGGTGATAGGAGAGGAACTGGCCTGAAATTGTGCCAGGGGAGGGTTAGGTTGGAGAGGAGGAAAAATTTCTTTGCTGGAAGAGTGGTGAGTGATTGGCACAGGCTGCCCAGGGAGGTGGTGGTGGAGTCCCCATGCCTGGAGGTGTTCCAGAGCCCTGTGGCTGTGGCACTTGGGGTCACGATGGGATTGGGTTGGAGGTTGGACTGGAGGATCTTGCAGGGCTTCTCCAACTCAAACAGGTCTGTGATTGCACAGGGCAGGAGGTTTGTAGGCCCTGGCAGCACCCAGCTTCAGCTTTCCTCCTGTGGTTCCCTTCCCAGTGCCCTGGGACTGGGCCTAGTGGCTATGAAGGCTGCCTGTGTGCAGCAGCCTGCCCTGCTCCAAGCACCAAGCACCAAGCAGGGCTGCCTGCTTCTGCTAATCAACTCAAGATTTTACAGCTCCAGTTCAAATAGAAGCTTGAACCTTTTGGGGCCTAATCAGGAGGGGGCTTCTAAAGACATGGCAGACAATACCTTCTAAACATTCCCTCCTCAGACTCCTGGCTGGTCCCCTCCAGGTACTGAAATACAGCTCTAAGGTCTCCCTGGAGCCTTCTTTTCTCCAAGCTGAACAGCTCCAACCCTTTCACTTCCTCCAGGGCTTTGCAAAGTCTCCCCTGAAATCCCAGCCCTTGTGCTGCTCCCAGGCATGGCTCAAGAGCAGCCTGCAAAGTCAATTCTGTGGCTCTGTGCCTCCTCAAGGGGCTGGAGGTGTGGTGAGCTCTGCTTGCTGGAGGCTGCACAGCTCTGCCACCTCCTCTTGCTCTGTTTGGAGATGTCCTGCCAGCTGCTGCTCAGGTCTGCTGGAGGGGCTTGGAAGAGGCAGAGCTGTGGTGCTGAGGGCTGTGGATTGGGTCAGGGCAGGGTTGGACTCCCTGGCCTTAAAGGGCTTTTCCAGTCCAGGTGATTCCAACCAAGGTACAGCCCTGGACACCATCACGGAAGGGTCGACAGCCCTTGAGCAAGGACCAGGCTGGGCAGAGGTGCTCCAGTTTCACCTGGCACCAGCTGGGGG
>VWZE01009748.1:16025-34504 GCA_013396675.1 Eubucco bourcierii | reverse complement strand
TTCAGAGTCAAATTGTCTCCTGCTTAATTTCACCCCCACTCCAATTACACCTTCTGCTTTGTATTTCCTAATGGTCAGGAAGAATTGAGACATACTGCTAGGAAATATGAGTTGTCTATTCAAGTAGTCTCAGACTGACAAGGATCTCAGTACTCTTCACAGCTTTCTGACAAGGTGTTTTGACTGAGGCAGATGCAGCTCATCTACCTTGTCTTTGTTTTTCAAGATGATACCTAAGGAAGAGTGGAGGAACAGAGTGAACATACCAGATACTGACATACCTCTAATATTATAAAGGCTGAGGCAGGCAGAAGTAGATATTGCCTCTGCTTTGAGTTTTATTTATGAGACATGTTAGGGCAGCTATGTTACACATTTGGGCAGTCTGAGGACCTCAGGCTGCCTTCATCTCAGGTATCTCCCTGGTCCCAGTGAAACCCATAAAATAGAAAACACAGTGAATTGCCACAGAAATTTCCTTTCCAAAATAGAGTTACTATCTTACTTCAAAATTCTCATAATCTTGCATGTGAGATGCTTAAAACTTCCTTTTGAACCTAGGTAATACAAAAACTTTACCCTAACTTCATATTCCATTTGCCTGTCCTAAAGAAAGACTGCAGATGCCACTTCGTAAGAGGCATTTAAGCTGATGTAATACATCCAGATTTCAGAGGAGTGGGATTTCAGTTCTTCTTTTGTCCCCAGTGTTTCCTGGTGAGTAACTACAACAGTTGCGTGCTGTGTGGGTTTCACCTGGAGCAACTCCAGATATGTTTTGCCATTTATATTACACCCAGTGTTAGGATGTTGAATTCTTCTCAGTATATAACAAGTTTTAAATAGCAAGACTGGCAAAACACATTTCTGAGATCTCTGTTTACCAAACAGCTTACATTTTCCAGTAGTAGTTGCTTCCACCAACTATAAGGTATACTTCAAACACTCTACAGTCCTGAAAATATGAAACATTGTCCTGCACTTTGGTCACAACATCTCCAAGGCAACACTTCAGCTTTAGGGAAGAGTGTCTGGAAAGGGATGGAAAAGAATCTGGGAGTCCCAATGAACCATCGGCTGAACGTGAGCAAGCGGAGTGCCCAGATGGCTAAGAAGGCCAATGGCATCCATGCCTGAATCAAACACAGTATGTCCAGTAGCTGTAGGGAAGAGATCATGCACCTGTACTTAGCCCTGATGAGGCCGCTGCTTGAGTAGTGTGTTCAGTTCTGGGTGCCACTGCATAAGAAAAACACTGAGGTTCTGAAGGGTGTCTAGAGGAGAGCAAGGAGGCTGGTTAGGGGTTTGGAGGGCATGTCACAACAGGAGTGCATGTCATATGCGAATAGCACATCTGGAGAAGAGAAGACTCTCTACAACTACCTGGAAAAAGGGTGCTGTTGTACTCTTCTCTCAAGTAACTATCAACAGGATGAGAGGAAGTGGGCTTGAGTTGAGCCAGGGGAGGTTCAGACTGGATACTAGAAAAATTTCTTAGCTAGAAGCATGGTGAGGCATTAGAGCAGACTACCCCTCAAAGTGTCCGAGAAGCATGTAGATGTGGCACTTCAGGGTATAGTTTAGTGGTCATGGTCGATGGGTTATGGATTGACTCAATGATACTCATTTTTTTCCCCCGAACTGTCATTTGTCATTCTATTGGCAGCATATATATTTCAGAGAAGTCAGGTTTACTGGGTGTATGTAGGGGTGTGGAGGTAATATATTTCTGTTATTTTTCCAAGTTACCCCTTAGACAAAAAAAATATCTCCAAAACTTGCACTCCTCCACACACATCACACCATCCACCCCTAATCCCTAGCTGAACAAATCACCAAGCAGGGGCAGGAGAGGAGTCATCAGTGGACTTTAAACATATAACTTTGGTCTTACGTAAGTCAACTGCAGGTTCATTTTTAACCTATGGTAATTTTTATCCTGGTAAAATTTTCTCTAATATGTGGCGCTACACCACCACTGACCATCTTCAATATACCATATTTTTCTAAGTTTTACTTTTGTACACTGGGGACAAAATCTAGCTGTTGAATTGCATAATTTCTACTTGATTTAACTAATTATATGCCAGATCACAGCTGTTCCTATCAGTTAGGTAAAGAGTGGGAAGTCCTGCCTTATCTTTAAAACGCAGAAGTTTGGGAAGGGGACTCAAAGCAGTGTGTACATTCCGCAAATCAGGTATTTCCCTACTCACTGACATGTAACTTTAACATCATTATAAAATAAACTTAATGACTGTAGTTTTTGGGGCTCTTTTGTATGTGTATGAGGACAACAGCACATACAAATCTTTGAATATACTTGAAGAATTAAGATTTTGATCAAGTGAACTGCATGGGAACTAAGGCACTTAGCATCCTTCTGGAGATGCAGCTTTTTTGTTTGAAGTGCATCAGGCTCTGGCTTGAAGCTCTGGGGTGCAGTAGCACTGGGATTTCAAACATCAGGTACAGCTCTTAACAGCTCATTAGCTGTGGGATGGTATTAGCACTTAAACCAGGACTTTCTGGCACAAAATAAGATTTGACAGTTTAGTAATCCATTGATGAGGGATATAAGGGTGCCAGCAGCATTTGAACTGTATTATGGAGGGGTAAACACAAATGTTTGGTACTTCCTGACTTATACCTCAGGTACTCTGTTGTACTGAGATGCAGTCTAGTGTAGCAGAGAAGGGGCATAGTGGAAAAATCTATCTGTACTTTTGTCTGAAAGCTTTTCTCTAAGTTTAGAGCCAAAGCACACCATCATCAATCTTGAATTCAGTGTTCTAAAGCACTTGATATGTAAAGCTTGCTGTCAATCAGCAGCACTCTTACAAGCGAGGACTTACAATCAGTACTTAAAACTGCATAACCTGGAATAATAAGAGATCTACTGCAGGGTTTTAGTGACAACTAAGTTTTAGCTGTTTTTTTCCCCTCTGGAGTTTAACACAAACTTCTTCCCTTCTTGCTAAGAGATATATACAGACATAATTAAACGTCATTTAAAATGTTGGAAAACTCATTCCATAGGCAGATAGTTATCCTTACTTTTAGCTTTACTTGCAGAAGATCTTTGTTAGTGCTTCCAGGATTTGTTTTGTTGTTGTTTTTTTTTTTTTCTTTGTTCCCATTTCCAAGGGGTTTGTCTTGTCATTAGACTATTTTTCCTTGGCTTTCTGTCAGTAGCAGAAGCTGATTTTCCCCTGATTTTCTTACTGGTGCTGTGGGGTAATGATAACTAAGGGCAAATAAAGAATCTAGTTAGTTGCTGGCTAACTAACTTGCTTCTCATTGTTTAAGCATCACAGCAGGTGTCTTANAGCATCCACAACCTCCCTGGGCAACCTGTTCCAGTGTCTCGCCACCCTCACTGTAAAGAAATTCCTCCTAACATCCAGTTTCAATCTCCCCTCTGCCAGTTTAAGCCCATTGCCCCTTGCCCTCTGATGATCAGGTTTATATTGTTTTCCAACCTCTTTTACTTGTCTTACATGGCCCTAGCCCGCAAATGACTAGAGAGCTGGACTGTATTAGAGAGTCAGTTTTGTTTGCTTCTCCTGATGTGCCTTGTATTCACATGCAGACACAGTTTTTAAAAGTAGAATTTTGGAGTCAGCTACAGCAATGTTTCCCTTTTGAATAGATGTGAGCATACTCATTTGTGCTGGTTTGAGGTTAATTGGAATATTTTACTGAGAGAAATTAAATCCTTAGCTTTGAGAAGAAAAAAAAAACAAAACAAAACAAACGGTAACCTGTATCACTCATTCTTCTGCTGCTGAGAAATGCAACTAGTCAAAATATTGATAAGACACTCACTTCTCACACTTTTCTCAGCCAGTTCTCAGTTCTGCTCTTTTCACTCTGGTGGTCTGTCGTTGCCTTAACTCTAATCCAACCTAACCCTTTATTTCCTCTAACCTCCTTGTCAGCTTTTTTTTGAGGTCTGACCTCCAATCTCTCCAGATTT
The DNA here is from genome assembly GCA_013396675.1 of Eubucco bourcierii. Classification (NCBI taxonomy): domain Eukaryota; kingdom Metazoa; phylum Chordata; class Aves; order Piciformes; family Ramphastidae; genus Eubucco; species Eubucco bourcierii. The sequence continues at coordinate 30,525 of VWZE01009748.1, read as the reverse complement.
ATTGTGTAAGATATACAGGGATTAATCTGGTTATTTCTGAAGGTAGGGAAAGAGGAGGAAGTGGGGGAGAGTCAGAAGCCTCTGTATTGGGAGGGATTTTTGNTAGTCTGGGTGATTTCGTTGTGTGTGGTGGGAGGTAACTTCCAAACAATCACATCCTATTAATCTAGGGAAGGAACCATACTTCCACATGGAGTTCATTTCAGGTACTGGACTCTTTTTAGGGACCTATTGGCTTTTCGGTGCCATTATATATTTGACCAGAATGCAAATATTTGCAAATCAGATATTCAAACAGAAGTTCTTTCTGAGATGTATTTAAGAAGGGTCTAAACCCACACTTCTGTTGTTCTCAAGTCCTTTCTATAGTCTGAGGAACCGAAGCACTGCTTTTGCAAGTTATTCCACCACCAAATTGCATGGCAAAGTACCAAAGACAGCATATCTTGGTCAGCATTGGGGGAGTGGAAAAAAGTAAAGAAATAACCACCAAAAAACCTTTCTAGATCAATTACAGCAACATTTTCTAGAGCAGCAATGGACTGGGAGTGATTTCTAAATTTATCTTCATAAAGAGAGATTTTATCTCAAAATTAGTGCAATTCTAGAGAGCCTTATATGACCTGGAATATAGATGTAACTTGACCATCTTTTTTTATGTATCAGATACCCACAGTTAATGTCAGCCTTGTAAAAAAAAAATAAAAATAAAAAATTGAAGTAACAGTAACAACTAGAACAGATATACATTGTAATGGAATTAATTTCTTCAGACCTCCATTAAGACAGGAATGTAACCGAATGGCTTCTTGAAAACACTTTATAAAAAAATTGAGTCAAGACAATAAGAGATAGAGGCATTAACTTGCAACTTTCTTTAGTTGTGATTTTAAACAAAGCATTTCTCTCTCTGGCTTTCCACAAGCTCAAAAAGTATAGCAAAACTATTAGCAGAAGTTAAAGTATTTTAATGACAGAATTAATGCAAGTATAGTGAGCACTCTGAGAAGCCTCTTAGTTTTTTACTTTAAAGTGCATGATGAGAAAAGAGTCCATCCTGTTCCTAAAGGAATCCCATTTATTTTCTCACTCCTGAAGCACATTCCAATGCCACTCTACATCTCCCCTTTTCTCTTGTTCATGTGTTTATTAGAAGCAATTATTCTAGAGTAATAAAAGTAGTTGTATCTTACTAAAGAGCTGATGGATTCTTGAGGAATAGTTCCTCTCTTCCTTGGCTCACCAAAGGCAACAGAGTTCTTATAAAAAGTCTGATATCACAGATGTGGCTCATCATAGTGTTAACACAGGGAAACCTTGCAGAAAACCACAGTGTGGTTTGAAACATGCATGGTATGAAATATGCTTTCCTGGATCACAATAATATCTTTTACCCTCAGCCTGGGAGATAAATGGACAAGACAAGGAAAATGTATGAATTCCCTGAGGGAACCATGGATTCTTTCATTAACACTATCTGACATGACATATCCTACAAATCACATCATGAGGGAGACAGTTGTCGTCACTACATATCCATTGTTTTCACATTGCCAAATAGTGACTATACAGACCTTAGGGTAATTTGTATCCCATTAAAACAATCTGAGGTACACATGTGTGCAAAGGCATCCATAACCCACCCTCTCAGTGTCTTTCTTTCAACCCTGATCATCACCAGCCTCTGAATAAAGTCATCAACCTGTCAGGCAACAGGTTTAGCACATGATCTACTACCATCATACTGCTGAGTATACTCCAATGACCCCAGAGTATCCTTTTCAGGTAAATTCTGTGCATCAGCAACTGCCTTGTTCCCTCCTCCTTTGCAGCTGTTCCAGCTGGTTTGTCACAGTAGTCTTCAGTTCATCACATCACAAGGTAAAATTAAACTATGAAGTGCAGACACTCTATCATGGTGGTTTGGTTTGTTTTTTTTTTTTTCTGAAATAATAGAAACGAACCTCAACAGAGCTCCCTGCTGGCAAAGGCCAGCTACCTCAGGCAGCCTTACCAAGACAGTGTCAAGAGGCATGGCTTGGTTGAGCTACTGCAACCACTAGTAAGTCAACCAGCTCAGTGCAACATGACTACAATTACCTGGTTTACATCTGGGGGATGATGTTGGGCACTGAATTTGATCACATACTGAGTTATCAACACCAGTGGAAAAAAAAAAAAAGCATATCTGTAACAACTTTGCCATGGAGATCTGGTTACTTCAGCTGCACCTTGTCTTCTATTCTAACTTAATCTATCCTCTGACCTATTTTAATTGGCAGTTCCAAACAGGTACTGTTTTAAAAATAATCAACAAAGTGTCTTATACTAGCTGAGGGAGTTTAAACCTCAGAAGTCATAAGGGATGATTGCTACTTTAACGTATTGCAGGTGCTGTTGCAATAGTTCCATCTTACAGTTGTGCATAAACTGTATGCTATTATATAATAATAAAGGGCATTCACACATACTTATTTCCCTCATACTCTGCAGTATTGTAAATATCTGATAGATGAATGCTATTCAATAACTGCAAATAATAAGCACAATCACCTTCCTTACAGTGTGTTTGAGGAAATAGTTGCATTGGTTTGACCTATTTTTAAAAGTACTTTATTTTATCTTGCTTTTTTTTTTTCTCTTCTGTTTTCCATAGGAAAAGATCTTTTCACTTATCTCTCTTCCTTTGATCACCAATTTTGCTTCAGATTGTTTGATAAGTTTATCAATACAAACGCACACAGCTGAAGTTGAAAAGCATCTGAAAGGCATGTCTGTATCAATGCATGAAAAGGAGAAGAAAATACTTTCTGAAAAGGCAAAATCATTGAGCTGCCAAGGCTTTGACTACACAATCTTCAATTTTTAATTCAGTGGACGACTACAGTGGCAGGATCAGAGCACTTCTCAAATTTGTTTCTAAAGGGAGAAGGAGAAAGTAGGATCATAAAATGCAGATTGGATCTAAATGACAAGTTTAAGAGAAAAATGCACATCTGTTACCTTACTTTTTAAAATAATGAGAGGTAAGTGCCATTCACATTGTTTAGACTAACACAAAGTCTTTTAAGGGTGAATTCCTAACAAAATCTGGAGAAGATACAGAGCGAATTTCTTACTACTGTCATAAATAGTTGAATATGAGCCACTCTTTCTTCTCTATGTATCCAAGATAAATTAGGATCAAACAGTAGAGACCTTAGGTTTCCAAAACTTGTTTTCTCAGCTGTAAAAGTGAATGAAAAAACCTACCTGGATACACAAAGCCTGTTTGCTTTTCTGTGGAGCCTTTCAGAGAAGGTGGGGTGACTGTGCATGGTATTGCATGTTACACTGACCTGCTACTTCTTGACTCCAAAAATCCTCAGCTGGCACATATCATGGGCTGGATGTTAGAACCTCGAATCAGCTCAAGTAGTAATTTCTCATGTGAGACCCCAGTCAAAATCTGTTTATTCACCTGAATTCACTGGAATTGTGCACTGCAGCTAGAAATTCCCCTGTTGAGATTTTCTGTGATTTAAGAGGGCTCTTTCTTCCTAAAATGGGTGTTACAGTTAGAATTGAGCATCTCTCTGGAATAACAAATAATTTTGAACACGCTCACAAGGCTGTGCTCCTCACTATCAAGATTTGTGCCTTTTTGATCTAAAATTTCATTTTCCAGCAGGATGGTCAGTGGAATTATATACTTATTAATTCATTGTGTGAGCTTTGTTATCCAATAGCAACCTAAAAACATTCCAGACACTGAGTAAATCTAAAAGTGACTACATATGGTATGTTTTTCATATATATGTTTTTGTGAAGGTTTGGGAGTTCCCCACCTCCCCCCACACTTTGTAAAATGACNGCAAGGTAAATTAGGAAGATCGGCCAGGAGGGTTAGAAGGAAAGTGGTTAGTGAGTGTTAATCAGCAGAGGAGCCAGAGCCCAGAAGCTGCTAGATCACCCAGGAGCTCCTGTTCCAGCAAGAACCAGAGAGAGACTGACTTGTCTATTGTTTTGGTTAGTGTTCCCAAACAATTCTCCAGCAAGCGTATGAGTGAAGTAGACATCATGATGTTTTCCTTTCACAACCTATAGTGTAATTTTGTCTATTAAAGTATTCCAATTAGCCTCAAACCAGCACAGTTTTGATATGGGATATGGCACTGTAAGAAGGACTTACTAAATAAATAGTACAGGGAGACACAAAAAAGCCGTTATTACGAAAGAGTGGTTATATTGGTCCAGACCAAAATGTATAGAAATGACCATTTATTGTTGGTCTTCATACTCTGGAGGTAGCAAGAATGTGTCATAGTGAATATGGCTTAAAAATAAAGTGACGGTTAAAGAAACATTACTCACTTATTTGTAAAAGGTAATAATATCTAATGTATTGAATTTGTACAGCACTTCTTTTTCTCCATAAGTAAATGGTAGATTAAAACTAAATTTTTATTATTCCCCAGATTAAAATTGTCACCGTTGTGACCCTANGCCAATGCCATCCTGGGGTGCATCAAGAAAAGTGTGGCTAGCAGGTCTAGGGAGCTGCTTCTCCCCCTTTACTCTGCCCTGGTGAGACCACACCTGGAATACTGTGTCCAGTTTTGGGCTCCCCAGTTCAGGAGAAACAGGGACCTGCTAGAAAGAGTCCAGTGGAGAGCCGCAAGGATGACTGGGGAACTTGAGCATCTCCTCTATAAAGAGAGACTGAGAGACCTGGGGCTGTTTAGTCTGGAGAAGAGAAGACAGAGAAGAGATCTTATCCATGTGTACAAATATCTGAGGGGTGGGTGTCAAGTAGTTGGGGCCAACCTCTTTTTGCTGATCAGCAGCAATAAGACCAGGAGCAACGGCTAAAAACTGGAACACAGGTTTCACCTCAACATGAGGAGAAATTTCTTTACAGTGAGAGTGACAGAGCACTGGAACAGGCTACCCAGAGAGCTTGTGAAGTCTCCTTCTCTGGAGACTTTCAAAAACTGCCTGGATGCGTTTCTGTGCAAACTACCCTAGGGGATCCTGCCTTGTCAAGGGGGTTGGATTTGATGATAGCTGGAGGTCCCTTCCAACCTCTAAAGTTCTGTGATTCTGTGAATTCTATCCTTGACCATGGAGTCTTCAAGAATGGGTTTTTTTTTTTTTTTTTTTTTTGTACAGATAGATGGTTTAATNGGTTTTTTTTTTTTTTTTTTTGTCAGTACAGATAGATGGTTAGATAGATAGATAGATAGATAGATAGATAGATAGATAGATAGATAGATAGATAGGTAGATAGGTAGATAGATAGGTAGGTAAGTAGCCATAAAAACAGATCTGAAATATTAGGCTAATTATTAATTTTTTTGGTTTACAGCCTCAGAAACTTGAATAAATCCCACCTTATTTGTCATTACTGTATTTGTATGTGCTACTTTCTTGCATACTCCAACTAGCGCAGTTCAACTTATGTGGCTTATTGCAGAACTGATAATGAGTCTGATTTATTTTTAGGATGCTTTTCCTATTTTTTTCCCCTTTCTGTGAAGTATGAGGATTTCTTGTAAATGTGTAACAAATGTTCAGGCTATGACATTTCCCAGTCAACTGTTGTCCTAAAATTAAATAGCCAACAAGAAAGTGTATGAAAGTCAGGTACGAGACAGTCACAAGATTGATATAATGATGTGTCACTGTAACACAAGCTTAAATCATAGAACCATAGAATCATAGAATGGTAAGGTTGGAAGGGACCTCAAGGATCATCTAGTTCCAAACCCCTGCCATAGGCAGGGACACCTCCCACTAGTACAGGTTACTCAAGGCCTCATCCAACCTGGCCTTGAACACCTCCATGCTCATCTTTTCTGGGTTTGAAGTTTTGTTGATAGTGATAAAGATTACTGTGTGACATAAGTAAGCAGATTGTAGTTATAGTGATGCTATTTTTGATGTAAGACATCTGAAAAGGTTTCCTAAAATTGTCAAGATTTAACTCCCTTGCCCCTTTCTCTAGATGCTGGTCAAACATGACTTTACTTTTATTTTTGTTATTGCCTATATAGTAATTTCTTTTTTTAATGCCTTACATTACCAGATAAAGTCCCACTGCCTTGTCGTTAACATAGGATTCTCGAAATAGCATAGCTTTGCCATTGAATGCACATAATTCAAATAAATTAAAATTATTATAAAAATTAGTCCAAATAAGTTTAATTTTTTTTTTTAAATATGAATTCCGATAAAGACTCACAGATTACCAGACTTACTAGAAGCTGAAATATGAGGCATTCTTTTTATAATCTGCAAGGAAACTTTGTCCTAATACATTTTCACAGACTTCCAGATAAATGAAATATTACTTTTAGTCGTGAAACCGGCTTGTCAGGAGATTCACAGTCAAACTGACAAAGCTGTACAAAAAACATTTGAGAATGAAACAGTTATATTTTTATGTAAGAAAAAAAAAAATACAGGATGTATTTTCCTTTTAACCTTGATCTAAATCTAGCCTTTAGACAAAATCTATTTTCCTTAGTACTATGCAACAATTTAGTACATATGCCAACATTTAAATAAAGGAGTACATTGAAATAATTTAAATACCAGCATATCTTTTGACAAGTTTTGCTTTGCTTTCTTTGAAATCAGATTTGAAGAGTCCTAGAAAGAGATTTTTTTGTTTGAAAGGGACCTTTAAAGATCAGCTAGTCCCAGTCCCCTGCAGTAATCAGGGATATCTTTAATGCTAAAGATCAGATTGCTCAGAGCACCATCAAGTCTTACCTTGAATGTCTCCAGGGATGATGCCTCCGCCACCTCCCTGGGCAACCTGTTCCAGTGTTCCACCACCCTCAGAGTAAAGAACTTCTTTCTAATGTCCACTCTAAGTCTGCTCTAGTATAAAACCATTTTCCCTCATCCTAGTGCTCCATGCCTTTGTAAACAGTCCCTCTACAGTGGCTGTGTGAAGTACTGTGCATGTGGTAGATCAAAAATCCATAGAAGAAAGAGTATTTTTTGTTTGGTTGGTTTTGTTTTTGTTACTGTGGATTCCTTTGTCTCTCTTTGGAGGGAGTCCTTATCTGGTAATGATGGGGGAGTAAACCTGCCTGCAGCCTTCAAGGTCACAGTTAATTTCTTGCTATGCAATGAAGGGCTGTTTGAGTCTAACAGGAGACCATGAGGGTGGAGAAAATGAGCACAGAGCTTTCATGGTTTAGTTTGGTTGTAGGGAAGGTTTTGGGGAAGTTCTCATGTATTCTGTATTTGTATTAGGTGTTCAGGATTCATGTGTTCTGTGTTTCCCTGTACCCTTTCTGAGTTCCTCTCCAATTCACCTAGAATGCCTTAATTTTACTTCCTTCAGAAGTAAAATTTATTTCTGTCCACTCTTTCAAACTATGACAAGTGTACACGAAAATCATCTGGGATATAAAAAAAAAAAAAAATCTAATTGGATGGTATTGGGGTTTGTTTGCTAGCTAGAGACTTTGAAAAATGCATATGGTCAAAAATAATCTAAGACAAGCACAATCTACAAACACTGTAACAAAACAGGCCCTGAAGAGTCAGAGAGTCTTCTGGTCTTACTAAGGCAGAAGTAAATAGCAGATTATGCATATNTGTAGCTTGAGACTGTGTCTTCTTGTTCTGTCACTGGTTGACTGAGAGAAGAAGGTAACCTCCTCCTGGCTACAAACAGCCTTCAGGTAGTGGTAGACAGCAATAAGGTCCCCCCTGAGCCTCATTCTCCAGGCTAAACAATCCCAGCTCCCTCAGCCTCTTTTCATAGGACTTGTGCTCGAGGCCTCTCACCAGCCTCGTTGCCCTTCTCTGGACACGCTCAAGCACCTCAATGTCCTTCTTAAATTGAGGGGCCCAGAACTGGACACAGGACTCAAGGTGTGGCCTAACCAATGCAGAGTACAGGGGGAGAATGAGCTCCCTGCTCCTGCTGGCCACACTATTCCTGATGCAGGCCAGGATGCCATTTGCCTTCTTGGCCACCTGGGCACACTGCTGGCTGTTTAGCGGGATCAGCACCCCCAGATCCCTTTCTGTTTGGCTGCTCTCCAGTCAAACACTCACATTTCAACAAAATATGGGTGAAATACTGCTACGTATTATTCCTGTGCAAGGTGTCTTAATGAAAAACAGTGGAAAAGTAATGAAATTTGTCCTAGCAAAATGATGCAGTCGGGCTCTAATGAGTTGTGTTTCACCAGTGCTGTTGTAACTACTTGGTGAAGCACTGCTTGCCACTACTGACATTTTACAGCCCACATCAGAAATTCTCATCAGCATAGCTAGGGACCTGATGGTGTGTGTAGACAAAGAAGGTACAATATACTCAGAATATGAATCTCCAGGAATTACCAACATTTTGTGAAAACAAGGCTATGTCTACCTCTAATAGGAAAACATTGTCACTAATATCAGTGGCAGGTGACAGCCAGACACATAAGGGTACCTGCAATATACGGGTTTCCACAACAGCTAACTTTTGTCTACATATCCCAGCAGGCAGAGAATTAAGCTGCTGAGATGTTTGTATGAGAAATCCTCAGAGGCAACATTTGCATCAGAATGTAAAGGCAAAATCCCAGGATGTGCCGTAGTTAAAAGTAACAGATTAAACAGAGCTAAACCATGTGATGAGATCTACAGACCACTCCACAAACAGTACTTCAACCTTCTGGCTGTCTGAAATTTATTATATGCTATTGATGATTGTTAACTATTTGTTATATTTTTCTGGAAGGAGAGAGATTAACTGTAATTTTTAAAATCATACAGCCCAAGACAGATTGATTATCATTAACAACCAAAAATGTTAAACACAGCTAATAAGACTGGCACATTTTAGATTCCCAGATTTACAGCTATTTACACTGAGACAACTTCTACACTGTAAAGACATTGCCTTCCCAAAATTTCTTTTTCTTTTTTTTTATTTTTTTCCACTGGAAAAGACCACAGACAAACATCAATGTTGTTGATACCATTACGGGGAAACAAAGTGGTGTCCCCTCTCCTCAGCTTTGCTGCCTCCAAAGTTTAAAAAAAAAAAAAATGTAAGGGATGGGGGAGAATAAAGTGAACAAAGAGATTTCTTTCTGTCTTGCAATGCCAGTGCATCCCTGCCTGCACAGAGCACACACTGAGCAGCATTTGTTCAGTATATCAAGAATATTCTGTATAGAAATGAGACAGTTTTCATGCAACATACATGTTATTTATATTTTGACACTTGCCTCCAGCCAGAGAGCTCTGAGAAAATGAGTGGTCTGTTACTAACCCACAATACAGTGATGGGATTCCTGGCTTTGTCTGGGCAAAGTGGTATGAGGCTTGTCTGATCCCGTGAAGAAATTCCCTCACTGTTTTCACACCTCTGCTCTATCTCCATGGTCTTGAAACAAGATTACTCTCTGACTTTGCAAGTTTGCCTATCAGAGCCCTTCGTTACACTGACACAAACTTGCTGCACTAGAACAAATGGAGACAAATGAAGACAGGCTTTATCGTGATAATAGATTCCTCAGTGTTATTTTCTACTGTGCTTTACTGTGAACACAGGAACAAGGGCAACATCTAGGATGCAATAGTATTCGTGGTTAGGTGGGGTTTTTTGTTTGTTTTTTTTTGTTGTGTTTTGTTTTTTACAGTAAGAGAATTCAATCATTAATAACTGTTTGTTATAAAAGAAAAATAATATTCTGACCTGTGAACTTTTTCATGTCTCTTCAGCAACATTTCATCTGCCAGCATGTGCTGTATTTCTAAATTCAGTATTAGGAAACTACCTTCAGTAAAACCATACAGTGTCTGAAGGGCTCTCATGAAAGTTGTTGCAAAGCACACTCGTTCCTTCACCCTACTGGTGTAGTACACTGGATTATTGTCAAGCCTGAAACACTGATTCAAAGTGATGAATAGAAGAGAAGTTGATTTAAATTTGTCTATTTTAGATTGGATATTAATAAACTTTTCTTCGTGGAAAGAGTTCTCAAGCACTGGAACAGACTGTCCTGGGAAGTGGTTGAGTCGCCATCCCTGAAGGTATTTAAAAGATGTGCATACGTGGCACTTTGGGACATGGTTTAGTAGTGAACTTAGCAGTGTTAGGTTTGTGATGAGACCTGATGATCACAAAGGCTTTGCCAACCTAAATGACTCTATGAATTAAATTAATGCCCGACTCCATATTAGTAAACATGTTACCTTTCAGAATGATCTAATAAAATCTACTCTCTGCTTTTTTCTGGAGAAATTATTATTCAAACCATTCCCGCAGATTAACCTAGAATAGGTTCATGCATTTTGTATTTAGAAATGCAAGCTCTTTATGAGGTATGGTGAGGAAGAAAAAAAATTCTGTTGCAGAAATGACTTGTTGCATGTTTGCAGAAACAAAGAGGAACATCTTACCCAACATATGCTGTTTAGCAGCATAGGTTTCTGAAGCTTCTTTCCACTCTTCAGAGCAAACTGTTCAGGGCTGTGTAACAGAGCACAGTACTGTGAGGACTAGCATAAGGGATATATTACTTCAAAAGGGAAAGGAAAGCAGGTCAAGCAGGAGTGAGAGGGTGTAGAACTTGCTAAACTCCCCTGTCTGATCTTCCCTTTCTTAGGTATCAGCCTAGGAAAAAAAGATGGTGTTTTCTGCAACTCCATTAGAAACAGCTCATCTCACTCTCTTACACTTGCAACAGCTCAGTTTTCCACAGAACCAAACTCAACTGTTTTTTGCAGCTCTCATTGGAAATGTTATGCCCAGAAAGATGGTTAAAAAGATGGACATCAAATCTATGTCACAGTGTGTTATCTTCAGCTCCATCTCTTGGTGAACACCTCAGATCCACATCTCAGGTTCAGTTTCTGTTCCCCAATCCTGCTGTCATGCCATGGATGCTGTAAGCCCCAGCACTTCCCCTTGGTGAGATCTGTAGGGATGAGCATGACCTCTGTGGGTCAGACTCATCTAAGTGCTCCCTGAAGCTTATTTTCCAAGCCAGGATTACTGACAAAAATACCAGGGAGTGTCGATTCTAACAATGTCTTGGATACTACCTTGAAAAAAAAGTCCTGAATTTGTATCCACTGCTGTCGATTTGGTGTACTTGTGTGTCCAATGGCATTGATTAAACTGTATTTTAATAAATGGATACATTCAAATGACCTCCTAGAGGTGGTTCTTTGATGTCTCATACATTCTACATCTTCTCTAACACTACAAGACTTAATGGTTTCTTTCCCAGTTGATTAAAATGGGATTATTATTTCCATTTTAGTATTTCTTTTTAAAATCTCCTCAATAAATTCTTAACATTGAATTACTTTTAAACATTGCCATAGACATTAGGACCTGCCTTTAAAAATTTTACTCACCTTCAAAACTTGAGAGAAAAACATTTAACACTTTGATTGCTGAACAAAAGATATATTTAGATCCATTGAACCGTCTACACAGTCAGTTCAATGAAGAAAAATAAAACCAAACAACCAACAACTCTTGGCAATGTGAAATGGCTATTTCCTCCTTATAGAGGCATAGTCCTGTAAGTATTAAACATACATCTGTGGTCAGTGACAACATTAAAGCTTCAATGTTCAGGGCCCAAAGACTGGAAAACAAATAGCAATGACCAAATATATTTGTAGTGAAAACTGTGTAATACTTGGGTCCTGGATTCGGGATAATCATAGAATCCAGCAATAGTGGGGTTTGAAAGGAACCTTTGGAGTCCTACTCCCCTGACAAAGCAGGATTATCTAGGGCAGGTCACGCAGGCACACATCCAGATGGGTCTTGAAATTCTCCAGGGAATGAGACTCCACAACCATTCTGGGCAGCCTGTTGCAGTGCTCTATCACTCTCGCAGGAAAGAAGTTTTTACTAATGCTGAGATAGAACGTCCTGTTTTCCAGTTTGTCTGTTGTCCCTCATCCTATAACAGGGCACCACTGAAGAGGGGTTGGTGCCTTCTTGTTTAGACCCACCCTTCAGATATTTGTGAACATTAATAACGTCATCTCTCAATTTTCTCTTTTCCAGTCTAAACACCCTCAGTTCTCTCAGCCTCTCATGGTAAGAGAGAAGTTCTAGTCCTGTAAATGTTGTCATAGTGTTCCATTGGACTTTGTCTAGTATTTCCCTGTGTATCTTGAAGTGGGGAGCCCAGTAGACACAATGCTCCAGATGAAGACTCACCAAAACATTCATTTGAATGTACTTGCTTATAGAATCATTCTTTAAAAATCAGTCTTAAAAATATATGAAATGTTGAACAAAACTGAGGAGGTCCATGAATAAAAAGCCATAGCATGTTTTGAGAGCCTCCTGGTAGATAACAATTGTTGGGGTATGATGTTGACTGTATTATTTTGCCAAAGAGCTCTTGACCTGAGCAAAGGGAAATCCCTCACCAAACAAAAGCCCCAAGGCAATGTCCATTCATTATGATAGTCCTCCCTTCACTATTATATTCCTTCACAAGGTTTTATATGTAGATACATGGCAGATCTGGATGCAGAACCAGTATCTTATCACCAGAAGGAATTCCCTGATGCTGAGAAAACATTCCACGAGACATTTTCCTGCCTTCTCACAAATCTCTGTGTCTGTGTGGGTGCTCACTTACTAGAAGAGTTTGCCTATACAGGGTATTTATGTACATGAATATTGTTGATTTCCCCTTCAATTTGGTTATTCAGATATATAATTCTGACATGTAGTGATTATATGCAACAAAAATTAAAAATGCAAACAGTACTTTTTTCAGTACAACATTCTCATTTCTCTGTGCAGTGTATGTCCATCTCTGCTTCCTAGGAAGGGAGAAAAATACTTTAAATGATATCTTCTTTAATTATGAACTAAGCAAATCCTAGCCTTTCTTTCTTACAAGTAGAAGGTTAATGCTTTCTATTTCCATGTCTAAATACTTTTTTTTTTTTTTCAGTTTTACTGTTAAATTCCTTGCTCTTATGAGTGGCTCTAATACGAAAGTATCATTACTCTGTAATTTTACAGATAGTTATGGAATCAGCAGTTATTATTGCAATTTTACACTCTCACTTCCTAAGCAGCAATATACAACAACTGAAAAAAAAAGGTCTCCCCGTATAAGCCTTTCTTCTTCAGATAGAGGGATGATACGGTGAACTACATAAAATTACAATGAAGAGTGGTAGAAAGAGAAGGTAAGCCAAAGCTTTTTATTACCCTAATGTCTACAATGAAGCAACTCCAACTAAAAATAGTCCCTTTCAAGAGATTCATTTGGGTTTTTTTTTTTTTTGGTTGTTTGTTTTGTTTGGGTTCGTGGGTAGGTTGGGGGTTTTTTTTGTTTTGGTTTGGTTTGGGTTTTTTTGTTTGTTTGGGTGGGTTTTGTTTGTTTGCTTTTTAAACATCTGGAGTGAATTCTGTAGTTCTGTCTTGAAAATATCTTCTTTTTTAAAACATATACATCAATGATTAATTTATTGCAGTCATCATTTGGTGAATTTTCTGTTCATTGTTAATGGAATAAAAATTGAGGAGTTAGAGGAGAAAGAGGGGGGAAAAAAGAGTGGAAATAATTATGTTGTCTGTATAGATATATAAAATGTGCTGGATCGTAAATGTTTATCTGATTATTGTCACCTAAAATCAAACCTGCAGGCTGATGTGACCTAAATAACTCTATCTGGGGAGATGCTGTTATGCTAGGTATATAAGTATCTGTGATCTACCAGCTGCTAGGAGGTAGACAGTGTTAAGGATTGCTGAGTTAGGTAGTGTGATATAGGAAAGGTTGCTGCAGCTCTATGTTCTCAGGTCAGAGCAGGTGTGAGGAGCACTAACTCGCAGTAGATGCATGCATTGTACAACACATTGTGAGAAACTGATTGCCCCTCCCGTAATGTAATCAACACAGATAAAGATTACCTTTGTTAAAGATGGGCCGGAATTGCCGGCAAAGGGATACAAGCAGCACCTTTGTGGACTTACTGGACTTGGCCCAGACAGCTGCCCAAGAGCTCAGGAATGCTAAACAGAGTGTCTTGATGAAGTTCCGAGATTTCAGCCTGGCTTGAACACAACGCCCAGGACGTGATATTTCACACCAGCTACCCCGAAGAAAGGCTGCTGCATGTTTGGGGTATGGACTGGTAAGCAGTGCAGGCAGGGGGAGGAGGCCCTGCCCAGGGCTGCCGCCAGGCCCCCAAAGATGCATGATGATGCACAAGAAGATTTGCTGGGGAGCTGCACCTGGACAACTGGCCCCAAAACTGTATAAAAAGACATAAGTGAAGCCTGCAAAGGGGACATTTACCACCAAAGCACCTCCATATGCACCTACCACCAGTGCACCTACCACCAGAGAACCCCCCCCACAAGGAGGACTCGAGGAATTACTCTACAGAAGGACATCCCTGGGCCGGGCACACCTCTCTCCTTCTCTCCCCACCCCCCATCTGTGGCTGGTAGTAATATAATCCCTGTTCTTCTCCTTCCCTGCTCTTGATCTTTTTCTCC
>VWZE01009748.1:3109-15364 GCA_013396675.1 Eubucco bourcierii | reverse complement strand
ATCCTGTCCTGGCTCTGTCCCTTCTAGTGATGGAAGAACTTGCTAAAAGCATTGGCTTTTACACTCAAGTCATGGAAAATACAAATTTCCATTTTCAAGAAGCACTGATATTTTCTTTAAAAGTGACAAAAGTAATAGCGTCTGTTGCCTCCACTCTACATGAGTTTATTATTATATGCTGGTAGCAAATTCTACTGAAAAAGCCCAGTGTGCAATGCACACTTGAAATACTTCATATATATATATATATATATATATATGAAAAAATACAATTAATAAGGAAAAGAACTGGTTCTTTTTAATAGCTGAAACTTGATTTCTTAATGGAAATGTTTTTCAGTTTGTTTTTCTGTTGTTTGGTGTGGGGTTTTTTTCAGATGAGAGACATTACTTTCTAAAATAAAGAATAATTAACTAAATTAAATTGCTGATTTTAATTCTTTCGAATAACCGACTTCACAAAAATCAGTCAGGTACCAAATTTATTCTTTTTCTTATGCTGTGACAGCATATATATACTACTTAATGATTTCCATAACTTATTTATAGACAAATTTAAAAAAAAAAAAAAACCAACTTTGCTGTAATGGCTTAGCACAAGGGCTAAGCTCCCTGCTCCCCCAACACAAAAGTGAGGGGAAAAGTAACACAAAAAACTCAGGGTTCAGATAAAAGAGATAAGAATTTAATGGAATGTGAGATATCGTAACCACAACGCATAATTACCTTAGCTAATAATTTAATCTCATAATACAATGAGCGATTACCCTAGTTTAGCTTATTTGCAAAAGAAACACAGTGAAATGCAGGCAAAAACCCAGCATAAAGCAGAACAACAAAACCAGTAGCTACGGGGTCCCATCTGTTCTGCCACCATGCCTGCAAGGAAAAAAAAAAAAAATTAAAAAAAAAAAAAATCAGCATCCAAGAACCTGGAACCCAGAACAGCAACCAGAAAAGGAAACCTCCCATGTTGCAATTTGAACTTCAAGCCACATAATACTTTGCTCCAATTAGCACTTCTACTTTTCTGAAGCTGGCATGATGCTGGCATGGTATGAATAACTGCAGCAGATTCAACTCAGTTCATGATACTTAGCAAAAGTAATTGTTTACAATGTTATTATTATGGTTTTATCTTTTTTTTCATACTATAACTGTGTCACCATCTCCTGACTATCTTGCTCACAGAGATCATGTCAAGCTTATTCCAGCTGCTTAAATGCAATTTTGCATGATGAATCTGAATGTAATCTTGCTCTAATCAATCTTTGAAGGTACATCTCCAGTATCTTCTACCTTTGCCATAAATACCAAGGTTTTTTCCACTGAGAAGAGTCCACATAGCTCCATTCAGTTTTAGGCAGATGGTACTGAGGCACCAATATGAGATGTTTAAACAACGGGGTTCAAACTTTACAGGTCTCAGTGGGAACAATACATTGTTCAGCCATCCTGCCAGTTTTTAACCTAGTGAAGAATAGCAATCTTGGATGGGAGATCCTGGACAGAGTCACACACAGATCAATATGATCCAAGCAATGCACATTTATTGAATATGAAGATGCATTTATATACCCTTCTAACAGACTGTTCAGGCCAGCCCATTACAAAGCAATTGGTCCAAATCACTAAGGGACAAGCTGTTGCCTCAAACAGCTGGCCCAGATTGCCCAGGTGCAAACGATCATGGCTTTCTGTAATTGGTCTAAGTCGCTAAGGCGTGAGCTGTGAGGGAACCAAGTGGTTAGCTCATCACTATCTGTTCAAAACGCCCCTTGTTTTGCTTTGATTCTGGTTGGTTCTCATTCCTCTGCCGGCCGCTTGCAGGTGGTGTCCTTGGCCCTTCAGATAAACTTTTCATGTAGACTGGGAAACTTCAGCTCAAAAGTAGCAGTTAGCATAGCTTGGATTGGTCACATATCCAGTTAATAGAGAATGTTTCTCTACAGTGAAGCATTCACTCATCCAAGCCATGAGCAGACAGTTTCTCCAGGAGGATCCAATGAGAGACAGTGTCAAAGGCTTCATTAAAGTTCAGGTAAAAAATTCCACAGCCTTTCTTTCATCCACTAAGTGATTCACCATGTTGTAGAAGGTGACTGGGTTTAAGCAGGCCATGTCCTTTATGAACCTGTGCCAGTTGGACCTGATCACCTGGTTTCAGTGCATATGCTGCATAATGACAGTCAAGATGATCTGCTTCATAATCTTACCCCACAACAGGTTCAGGCTGACAGGTCTCCAGTTCCCTGGATCATTCTTCCTGCCCTTCTTGTAAGTGGGTGTGACATTTGTTGATTTTCAATTAGCTATGACCTCCCTGGTTAACCTGGGCTTCTGGTGACCAGGGTGGTTCCAGATGGTAAATGATGGAAAACAGCTTGATCAGCACTTTGACCAGCTCCCTCAGTACCCTTGGGTTTATTCCATGAACCCATGGACTTGTGTATGTCTTCAGTAGAGCAGCACATCACTAAACATCTCCTCTTGGATTATGGTAGTTTCATTCTGCTTCCCATCCCTACCTTCTATGTCAGAGTGCTGACTATCCAATGAAAAAATAGTCCTACTACTAGAGACTGGGGCAAACAAGGTTTGGAGTAACTCAACTTTTTCCTTATCCTTTACCCTCTGCATCCAATAAAAGGACTCTGCTTAGTCCTTTTGTTGCTAACAGAAGCAGGGGCGTATCTCTATAAAGGCAAAACTTTTATTTACATTTAGATTTTGCTACATCAGAATTGTGCTACATCAGAATCTAAAATCTTAATGTACATTTCTGTAATAAGCCTTCCCTTGTTTGGGTTTGTTCCTGTTGTTTGGGAGCACAGAGGACAAGGACAAAAACCAGACAGACATTTGAATGCTCAGTTTGTAACACCACACATTTTAGACATGATATAGAATCATACAACGGTTTAGGTTGAAAGGGACCTGCAAAAGCCATCTAGGCTAACCCTGCTGCAGCCAGCGGGAACATCTTCCACTAGATTATATTGCTCAGAGCCTTGTCAAGCCTGACTGAATATCTCCAGGGATGGGACCTCAACTACCTTCGTGGTCAACCTGTTCCGGCGTTCCATCACCCTCATGGTAAAAGACTTGTTTCTAGCATCCAATATAAATCTCCTCTTCTGTAGTCTGAAACCATTTCTCCTTGTCCTATCACTACAGCCCTTTGTAAACAGTCTCTCTTCAGCTTTCTTGTAGGTCTTCAGATACTGGAAGATCCCGATTAGGTTGCCCTGCTGCCTTCACTTCTCCAAGCTGAACAACTCCAGCTCCTTTAGCCTGTCCTCGCAGGAGAGGTGTTTCAGGCCTCAGCTCACCTTGGTGGCACTCATCTGGACTCTCTCCAGCAAGCCTGTGTCTCTCTTATGATAGATGTCCCAGAGCTGGAGGCATTAGACAATGTAGTCCTCAAACTCTAGTTCTAGAATAACAACCATTTTTATAAATGAGTCTGATCTTAAATCATTGCCACATTATTGTTAAGTCTATAACAGATTAATTTCCCCCTCTGTTTTGACTTAATGTGTTTTCCAGTTTTGGGATGATATTAACATGTCCTGTGAGTTGAGTACTCACATCCATCATGTCTATTGCTTATCTTTACACCACATATGAGTGTAGAAGAAGGGAGACGCTGACATCCTTTTGATCATCAGCTGAACTCGTTTATTGAACACAGCTTTGGGGTTTAAATACAGTCCATAATAAGCTTATACATATTGCAAAAGCTGAACTCATGATTGGTTACATTGAAAAAACCGACTCCGCCTAATATTGCATGCCTGTGGTTAGTAACATGATTAAACAGTTATGTGAACATTCTTTTTCTGTACCCTGGTTATCAGACACCTGCGTCCTGTTTACCAGCTTCTACTGGAACCTCCCCATCTCAGAAATATCCCGTCCTTGGACTGCTCTCCATCCCACTTCTCCGTTCATCTCTATCAAGTTGACCTGGCTGTGACCCTTCTCAGTCAGCCAGGCCTGCACCAAACTCTCCACATATGAGCAATTCAGCATTGACTCTCTTTACCTTTCTTTGAGAGGTCCAACAGTTACACATCTTACTTGAAAATTATGTCGTTTACTGAGGTCTGAAACAGAAGCAGTCAAATCACAAAAACCTAAAAATCCTGAAGAGAGTAGGCATCTTAGCATTTTTTTCACTGAATCTTCTGACCAAATACATTTGCTGTGTTTATTGAAAATAATAGTTTGAACTGCTTTATTGTGGATTGGAACTTAGAAGAAAGAAGAAGCTGTAACAAAGCATGGAACAGTAATGTGATGCAGGTTTTCAGTCTCTAGAGGGGTAATCAAGAATATGATGAGTCAAGAACAGAATGAGGAGAGAATTGCCGTGGAGATAGATGCTGTTGACAAGGCAATTCTTCAGAGTCTGTCTCCAATCCCTGACAGGACAGAGCTTTATATAAAGAGCACATACTGCAGAATCCCTCCTCCACACTACACGCTGACAAACTGTGCAATTCATCCAAGCTAACTAGGACTACTGTTATTTTTTTCCATGAATAGAGTCCTTATTCAAATGTCTTTCTGGATGAATTCACTTAGTTTTGGTGAGTTCTAGCCTAGCAAACACCAATTTCATAAGGTCTCTTTATATGTCTCACTTAAAATTATGCAACAGTGAGCTTAGACTCAGCAGGTAGAGGAGTTATTTTTACAATTAGGTCAGTAAGAGGGAGAAGAAGATGACGTATGGTTTCTTGGTTTCAATCCAATCCAAACAGTCAGCAGAGTAAAGTAAATAGTTCTAGTCTGGCTTTGGTCTGCTATTCCTACCTGCACCTGCTGAAAGACTCATTGAGGTAGAGTATATGAAATTATAGTTTCCAGTGTGCATTATTAACATGTCATGCAGTCTTCATCAGTCATGACTTCATAAAATATTACACTGTTTGTTAAGAAATAAAACCCTTTATTCTTGTCACGGGAGATGTTAGATTGGTTTCCATGTAGCAGGTTGGACATTCTGTCTTAAATAACAGAAATCTAGAAAGTATAGTCTCTAAATATTGTGAGATGCAACTATGCAGAGCAAAATCCCACATTCGTATATATTTTTCTCTTATTTTCTCTTCAGGCTCACAGATAGAGGTTTACAGAGACATATTCTACTCCAGGCTCCTAAAGAGAGAAAAAGAGCATAAGGAGAGAACAGTGCTCCCATTGAGTCACTGTGCTTCATACATGTTTACACCCACAGCCACAGCCAGTTTGTGGCCCTTAAGATAACCCAGGGAACCACACACACGCAAATACACAGTACGATAAAACTTCAGTCCTAATCTTTTAAGTACTTTGTAAATGCAGCATTGCCATCTGAGCAGTTCCTTCATTTTGGAACTTACTTTTTTCTGTCCACAGTGATTCTGATTGACAGATCTCAGCACCATGGCAGAAAGGAACAAAAAAGATATCAATAGAAGTAGGGTTAAAATTCTAGAAAAAACAGCTGTAGTCAGAGACCAATGTTTCTCACTGTTGATAAAATATTAGAAGAGTGGGTTTCCTGCAGCAATATTCCTGGGAAAACTCCAACTAAGATGTGAATACACATTTAGACAGGATTTATCATTCACTGGAATTAGTATTCTTTAGAAACACCACTCTTACAGTAGCTCATACGGAAAACAAGAGCATTTTTTTAACTGAGTCCTTCTTCCATTCACACTGATTTGTACCTCTGATGCACCTTTCCCACCACAGCAAGTAACTGCCAAGTTGCAGAGGTAAGAGAGAGTTTAGGTATCTCCCTAACTTTACTGCACATTCTGTTTTTGCAAAGAATGTCAACTCTGGACTGAAAGATCACCATCCCTGCCTGCTCCACATGTTCTGGTTGATTCCTGCCAGGACTCTTTATTCCACGCTTCCAGTCATTCTTTCTGGAGTGAGAAGATATGGAGAGTAGTCAAATAGCATTTCAACACATATGGCATTGTTTTCAGGGAAAAAAAAAAAAAAAAGGCAACCATGATTTTAAAGAGACTAAAAATTTTAAAAATGTCTTTGAAATTGTACTTGACATTTAAGCAGTGTGGTACTTCTCACTAAATTCAGTGGTAGAGGTTAGGAGTCAGCTGCTGCTCCTTGTGCATTTCCATAATTAATGTCTCACAACTAATAAAACTGACTTTGAGAGGCCACTCTAAGTTTCTGCAATCGAGGTGACGTGAGTTCAAGAAATTTCAAGTGAAAATATATGAAATTTCACCTTCTGGTGTGTTAAACATTTCTTATATTTTGTTTCTATTGTTAACATTCCATAAGGTTTTATTTGAGAAGGATGACCACAGCTCTAAGCAGATATACAGATGGCAAATCAAGTCAGCATGTTTGAATAGGAGTTCTGACAGCTGGGAGAGTCTTTTCTACTGGGAGGGTAAATGAGCATAAACACAGATTGCCCAAAGATAGAATGGATTTCCCATCCTTGGATACCTTTAAAAAACATCTGGATATAGTCCTGGACAGCCAACTGTACATCCATCTTGTCCAAAACCCTTGTTCACCTCAAGTAGGCTGTGCTAGATGAGCTTCAAAGACCTTATCCTTTCTGTGATTCTGTGATTGTGCATGCAAAGGAGTGTAAGAAGAGGGATTCTGTGGATGGTGTGGCAAAGAAGAGAGGTAGAAATGTATTGGATTCTGCTGAAATGATTTTTGTGCAGATCAAGAGCCCCCTAAGAGTGTGAGCAGATGTCCATTGATATTTCTTCTAAATAGCATGCCCATGCATAACTATTTCCAAAACAGTCATGTTCTTGCACTCTACTTGGGTTTTGCTGGTTATCCCCAAGCTGAAGGGTGGATGGGTGGCCATATGGGCTGATCACAAAATGGATGTGCAGGAAATGTAAACATCACAAAACCCTTTTATTATGGGTGTGGCTAAGCAGTGGTTCTTCTGATAAAAGTTTTGTTCAAAAATTATCATAGAAGGTGAAGTTTTTGATCAGGATTCCATTCAGCAGTGCATAAATCAGAAGTACTGAAATGACAAACCAAAGAAGTAGGTATTTAAAAAAAAATAATTTTTTAATGATTCAGGTGACTGGAAACAAAATCTATAATCTTTCAACTGGCGGATGACAGCTGTAATTGAATGAGAACAAGTCTCTTCTGCCTTCAAAACCATGTGTACTCAAAAGCAAAACAACAGTATCTTTGTCAGACTCTCGGTGATTATGTAGGAGATTGACCATCATGCTGGAAAGTTTGTTCTTTTTGTGGCTTTTCACCATTTTAGTAAAAGTTAACCTTTACCTAAGGGAAGAGACAAAGACACTTCACCACAGAAAAAGGAAAAAGGGATCTTCTGTCCTCTGACAAAACAGATTCTTCTATATGATCTCACATCTTAAAATTATTGCATGGGCTGTGGCCAGAGTGACACTTAGTTCTGCTAAAGAGTAATAGCAACAACACATCAGAGTAGTAGATGGGTTGGTTTAAACCATTTCAGCCTTGTTTACAATACTGTTTTTGTAAATTACCTAGAACTATGAGCTGTGCTTCAGATTTCTTATTATTCTTTATCAACAAGCTATAAGATAGCAAAACCAGCCCTGCCAGCGTCCGTGAGTGCACACTGAACAAACATGGTATTTAATCTTTCTGTACTATCAAACCAACACACAGGAACAGTAATTCACCTAAAGGAGGCAGGGTGAAGATCCTACTCTGTGTGGAGTGTTTAGATTGGTCTACCCTTCTCAAGTCATGATACAATCATCAAAATTTTAACCAGGGGAAAAGACATTATAGTGATCCACACTATAGCATTTCATGGAATCAGACTGCAATAACACAGCCATCTATACATTGCTGCCTTATCCCTTACCCTGTTAACTTAGCTGGGAAAAAGAACCCCTAAATTTCCTACAAAGAAAGTAAATGCAGTATATTATACTATGAATGCACATCCCAAGTAAGGTACTTGAAATGAAGAACTAAAAGGAGAAAGTACTAAAGTACTGAATTATACTTATTTAGTATTATAAATAGAATTGATGCATTTTCCAGGATTATATATATATATATATATAGCTAATTACAAACAAAAATACCTACTACCAAGAAAATAATAAGATTTGTTGGAAAGATTTTGCACAGTGAATGAGACTCATTTTCTGTCTAATAAGTGTAATTTTTCAGCATATGTGCAACATTTTCATATGACTTCTAATTAACACTTCTGCCTTTTACCTCTGCGTTAATATTGAGTGCCCCAGTGCATATTAATGCAGGAAAACAAACACTCTTGAAATTATGCCTCAAAAGTTAATTTAGCAGAGGCGCCTTTTTTTTTTTTTTCCCCTTCTTTTAAAGGAAATAAATTTTTAAGGGAAGTTTGAATTTTCCCTCTTTTTTTCCCCAGATAGGCACGTGGAAGAACCATACACTGATTATGAGTATTTCCACTTCTGCACTTGAGCAGAAATGGCTAGGAATATGTAAAAGAGCTAATGCTATTATTAAAGTTACTGCTGAACCAAAAGGAAAGGAATATAAACGGAGTCACGCAGTGGGATTTTTGGCTAGATAAGAATGCTTTGGTATCCTAGTGCTCTGTTCGCAATAGAGGTTGTTTAAATTTGCTCTCTCTTTAGTAGAGGGGTAAAGAGAGAGAGAAAGAAAACCATAGGAACAAACTTTGAACTTCAGATCTCAACTTCTTCAAAATTTAAACTAAAATCCAGTATCTGTAATAAGCCCACTATGGAGTTTGTTACAAGGCACAGAAAAGTAGATAGAACCCATGATTTTGTCCTAGAATTTGAACACTGCATTATTTTTTTTTTTTTACTCTTAAAATTAAATCTGTCATACTCTTTTTCTCAATTTTCCATTAAAAAACAAAAAATTGGTGTCAAACAGAATTGTAGAATAATTTGTGTTGGAGGAGACTTGCAAAGGTCATCCAGTCCAATTTCCCTGCAATGAGCAGGGAGATACTGAATTAGATCACGTTACCCAAAGCCATGATCAGCCTGATCTTGAATGTTTCCAGGAATGGGGCATCTGTAAATATCAAATTATGAATTGTAAATATTAATTTCCTGTATGAATATTTGTCTTGATAGGCCTAATCAGGCCAAAATAGGCTTATACATATCCTGCCTTGCCCAGGCATGTTTTTCTACTCTCCCTCCTCCTATTTTGGGAAGAAGTAACAGCACAAAAGAGGACAAAGAACATGGAACCGCTGAGTCTAAGGACTCTGGTCTGCCCAGACTTCTTGTGCATCCAGTGGTAAACAAGATACACACGCTCAGCTTGTGCCTGCCTTGTGTAAGGCCTGTGTTCTGCCCTAAAAAGGGTAAAGCAATCCTAAGGCTTCACCTAATGTAGTCAGGCTTGGAAAACTGCCATTCTGATTGGCTATTCTATGTCCAAAGACCCATTAGTCTCGGACCGTGTTGATAAAACGAGATGAGCAGGTGACATAATGTGCTCTGTCATCGTTACTGCCTGCCGCCGCTGCTCATTGCCTTGTTATGTCCTGAACTGCCTGGCAACTCCACTGCTTCTAGTTTACCAGGAACAGGCTCTAAATGCCTCCACAGGATTGGCCTGCATAGCCAGCATGACATTTGTGCTGAGACTACCACAAAACATCCTACCTACACCTGAAAGTCTCCTACCTAGATGGGAAGTTCTGGAGATACACAGATCATCCAGAGAGATCAGGACCAGGTCAGAGACCGTCTGCCTCCTTTTCCCAGTAGTCCATAAAGCCTGGGAAGAATCAGAAGTCTCAGCAGACGACAAGACCATAACAGAATTCCCTGAAAGCATTTGTGTACTGTCTAACGCTGTAGCTAGCCCCATGAGACAGGAGATAATTTTGTGAGTAAATACTTAAAGACTCTTGTAATTCACCATTGCCTTGTGCCATAAGCAGAAAGGAGCTCCTTGAGTCCATCTTGTGGGCAAGCGGTGTACTGACCTCAAGCTGTACACTTAACGCAGCAACCTTCTCTTCCAGTTCAATTGAGTTCAATTAATTTTATGTATTATTACTAGTTATTACTAGGGCCTGTTATTATCTGTATGAAGTGTCCATGACCATGTGAAGAACAGATTATTATTAAAATTAGTGGTTGGAGTGGTGAGAATTATGAATATTGGCTATTAATAAACAATATTAAGCTTTGAAAATCATATCTTGCATCAATTAATTACCCTTCCATAACAATATTAATTATTATTTAATATTTTAAAATTCACCGGATCACATCGAATTTGTTTGGATGCTCAGTCAACAGAAAATATTTACACAAAGAGTATCTAGGATCACAGGATTAAACAATATAAACAGTCAGAACTTGGAAAATAGGAACATGGAAAACAGCAAAATTCTAACTACACAACAGGCAGTACCGGCTCTGGTCACGAGGTGGACCAAACATGCTCACTCAGTGAGTCTGAAACTATCAAGTTTATAACTTATGAAACCTTAATAATAACTATAGCGGAACACTACTCACAAAGTGCTGTTAGCCCGCATCTGTTTCCTGTATAAAGATGCTTCCAAAACCATGATTATAATCCCAAGGGAAAATACAAACTATTCCAAGGCAGAAGGAAGGAGGGGAAGACTGAGTCACTGTAAGCTTCTACTGCTGCAATCACCTGGCCACCGTGTACAGCTTTTTCTGCAGGCAGGAACCCAATTAATTAGACATGAACAGAGGAAGAGCCTCTTGAATAGAGGCTAGAAGAAAAGCAGGAGAAAGGCTCAGAGAAAGGTGGCCTTTTTCTAACATTCCCCTGTTAAATACATTTTGAAAAATCAAACTGGCCAATAGGTACAAGCATCAGCAGTTTTGGCCAATCAGTTCAAAGTATCCTGTGTCATAAGAGTTATACATGTATGCCCTAAAAGGCAATAGGCATATGTCTAGGGCTGCAAGATACACCTGATGGTGTGGTGCTAAATTGCTACCTTTTAGGGCAGTCTTACTGGAGTCAACCCTCCATTATTTGTTTTGTCTTCTCCTCAACTCAACTCCTGGAACCTACAATGGGAATAGGAGGAGATTTGGCCAAACTAATCTATCAGGATTCATGCCTTGCCAGGACAACATCCACCACATCTCTGGGCAACTTGTTTCAGAGTTTCCCACTCTCACTGTAAAAAAATTCTACCCTGTAACCAGTCTAAACCTAACATACCCTGATAAAAACATTGTCCCCATCTTTCTAAACATGTTTGTAAGTATTGAAAGACCACAAAAAGGCCTCTCTGGAGCTTTGTATTTTCTAGGCTGAGGAACACCAACTATCTCAGCCTTCATAGGAGAATTGTTTCAGCCTTCTTTGGATCCCCTCTGACAGGTCTATGTTTTTCTTGTGCCAAGGACTCCAGAGATGGGCAAAGTACTGTAGGTCTCACCAGAGTGAAGAATCAACTCCCTCGACCTGCTGGATATACTTCTTTTGATGGAGCCCAGGATGTAATCTTTTTTTCTGAGCAGTCAGTGCATATTGCTGGATCACATCCAGCTTTTCTTCCACAAGCACCACCAAGTCCTTCTCCACAGGACTGCTTACAGTTACTTCAGTCTCCAACCTGTACTGATACCAGGGATTGCCCCAAATTCATGAGATACTAAATCTTGTCCAGGTCACTCTGGAAGGCATACCAATCCTCAGATACATTAACTGCACCACTCCACTTGGTGTCAACATTATTTGTCATCAGTCCTGACTAACTGATAAGGCCCCAGTTGAATGGAGACCAGCAAATGTGAAGCCAATCTGCAAGAAGGAATGGAAGGGTGATCCAGGGAACTACAGACCTGTCAGTCTGACTTCGGTGCCAGGAAAGACCATGGAGAAGGTCATCCACAGTGCTATCACATGGTACTTACAAGACAACCAGGCAATCAGGCCCAATCAGCATGGATTTATTAAATGCAGGTCCCAAGAAATTAATATGTTCTCTCTCTACAATAAGGTGACCAGCCTAGTGAATGAGGGAAGTGTCATGGACACTGGACTTTAGTAAAGTCTTTGACACTGTCTTCCACAGTGCTCTCCTTCAGAAACTCATGGCACAAAGCTTGTATAAGGGCACTCTGCACTGGATGAAAATCCAAGCTGAGTGGCTGTGTCAATCTACCAGAGAATAGGGCGACTTTGTAGTGGGACCTGGGCAGGTTAGACCAATGGGCCAAGGCCAATTGTATGAAGCTGTGAAGATTT
>VWZE01009747.1:1009-43229 GCA_013396675.1 Eubucco bourcierii | reverse complement strand
AGATGTTAGGAGGAAGTTCTTTCCAGTGAGGGTGGTGAGGCACTGGAACAGGTTGCCCAGGGAGGTTGTGGATGCTCCCTCCCTGGATGTGTTCAAGGCCAGATTGGATGAGGCCTTGAGTAACCTGTACTAGTGGGAGTTGTCCCTGCCTATGGCAGGGGGTTGGAACTAGATGATCCTTGAGGTCCCTTCCAACCTTACCATTCTATGATTCTATGATTTGCCTTAGAGTTGCTCAGGTGCTCACTGGAGCTTAATCCAATTAATTTCAATTGCAGTGTGGCTTGTGTATGTTCCATATAGATCTCTGGTAATAACAACAGAATTTTAAATTGTGTTATATATGAGGAAGTTTGTAACTACTCATATCCAAAGAACAGATGTAATCCAATGAATTTGTGGGTTTTATTTGTCTTCTGTAGACTTAAATCCTGTGGCATTTCTGTTATAGTACCTCAGTGGCTCTTTGGTCATAATCACAGACTCAGAGAATTAACCAGGTTGGAAGAGACCTCTAGGATCATTGAGTCCAGCCTGTCACCTAAACCTTCTAATTAACTAAACCATGGCACTAAGTGCCTCATCCAGCCTGCTTGTAAACACCTATGTTCGTGATTTTGACTTTTGGCTATTTTTAACTCAGTTGTGCCCCAAGTTTGACTTTTTTCTTTCAGGTGTGAGGAAATCTTAGTGGCCAGTTGCTGAAACCTGTGCCACAATGTTTGATGTTTGGCTACTTGTTCTCTTATTAGGCACAAGACTTCTAGGCATTGTGGCCAATCTAATGTTGTAAGCATGGGCCAGCATGTACAGCTCTCTTTTATTTTAGTATCAGTATTTCCTTACTTTTTGTTAGGAATCTGTGTAAGTCTGGCTGTGATCAGAAAAGACTGATGCAGATTGAGGCTACCTCCTTTTAAAGCTTACATAAATTACAAGAAAGCAAAAAACTTTCATACTGAGCGCAGAAT
This sequence comes from Eubucco bourcierii, assembly GCA_013396675.1. Taxonomy (NCBI): domain Eukaryota; kingdom Metazoa; phylum Chordata; class Aves; order Piciformes; family Ramphastidae; genus Eubucco; species Eubucco bourcierii. The sequence continues at coordinate 42,258 of VWZE01009747.1, read as the reverse complement.
AGTGTATGTTTTAAAATTTGCTTCTGCTGAGTTCAGAAGCAGACCTGTGACTTGGAAGTGGAGAAAATATTAAAGGCAAGTTACAGTGTAGAAACTAATGTGTTTGCTTAACTTATATTAAATATTAGTAATACAAGGATTCCACCAGCATCTATATAAAGTTTCATGTGCAGAGAAATAAATTGTGTGCAGTTTTTCTGTTTCACAACCATGATACTATGAATGCTCATAGTTGTTCAGCCTCAGCAGTATCTGTGTGTGTGCATGTGGTAGGGTGTTAGTATCACTTTCTAGGTGCTGATTTTGCAGATTGGCAAGAAAGTACCTTTCACGTCTTTTTTTGCTTAAAGCTGTTTTGGATTCACTTAGTTAGCACATGGCAGCAGAAGCAATCAGGTTTCCCAGGCAGGCTACAAATCACAATGAAGAGAGTTGTCTAACACAGGAGAGGTAGGGAGTTCTCTCTAAGGGGTCATTGCACTTGCTATTAAATTCTAAGCCGTTTTATACCTTAAAGAGAGAAAGGAAAAAAAAAAAAAAAGGAAAAGAAATAAAAAGACAAATAAAATAGATTTTAAATATGTATCTCTAAGACAAAGTTTGCTAAAAGAGCATGTTGGTTTTTTGATATAGTTTGCGGTCCCATGTCTTATGAGTTGATTGTATCTGTGCAAATGAGACTGCTGTATTTGCTGGAGTCTGGAAAAGCATAGTTGTTTTGTGAAATTCCTCAGAAAATGTGTGAGGACAACTTGCACGCAAGATGGAAGGCCTTTGAAAACTCATCCAGAGGTCTCTGATTCTAGTGCAACTTAGGTTGTGGGTAAGTATGTTTAAAGAATAGCTATTTTTTTATGATGACATAGGTAAATATATTCAAAGTTTTTGAGGGGACACAAAATTTTGTTTGTCTACAACTGGCATGCTAACTTTCCTCTTATAACAGTTCTTCAAAATAAGAGAGATCAGTTATGCTTGCTACAAATGGAAATATTAACAACAATAATAAAAAAAGTATGTAAATACCTCTTGCAGTTACACTGAATGAGGCAGATGGGGCCAAGGAGCGTGTGTCATGGCCTGGGCAGCAAAAGGAGGGATAGCAGCACCTGGACCAGTGTGACCAGGACAGTGCTCTGAGAGACAGAGAAGGGGCAGGAACTGTCCTCCGTGTCTGTCAGACGCCACCTGGATACACTGATGAGCTGATGGTAGTGAGGGGACACCAGTGGTAGAGCTGGAGCCTTTGCCCAGCAAGCAGAGACTGTAGGACCTGGACTGGGCTAGCTGGGAGGAGAGATGGCTTCAGATTAGCACAACAGCCCAGGGGATGGAGAAAGTGCTGTCAGGCTCTTTACAGTAGTGTGTGGAACAGTGGAAATTCCCACTATAAGAAGGAAAACATCTTCCTCGCAGGGATAGTCCATCAATGAAGCCAGGGTCCAGACAGGTTGTGCTGTCTCCAGCCTGACCTGAGCTCGGGGCTGGCTGTGCTTTGGGTAGAACTTGAGTGGAGACGTGCTGCAGTGCATTCCTAGCTGAGTTACCCTGTTATCCAATGTGTGACAAAACCCTCAGTGTGTATCTGTAGTCTTGATTCCACATGGCACACAGATTTGTTTTGAGACAGTACAGAGACCTACTGAGAGTGTGATGTTTTATACCAAAGAGTCGGGATTAGACTGTGGAAATATGGTGCACAGTGCTCTTTTAAAAACAAACTAAAATACATACTTGGTGTAATAATTAAAAAAAAAAAAAAAAAAAAAAAAAAAAAAAAGGTTTCTACCTGCAAACAAAAGAAANAAAAAGAAGGTTTCTACCTGCATACACAAGAAAGCAATTTTACATCTAGACTTGGGAAACAAATAAAAAACCAGACTGGAATCTGAATACTCTTAAATTTTCTTTTTTTTTTTTCTCATGTTACATGAGAAATATGTGGAGGTGTTTAATTTTTCTTCTCTTCAGACAAGAGTGCAGTCTAACCTTCAGCAAAGAGATAACTGCAGTAGTAATCAGCCTCTGATTTCTCTATTCTGGAGACAGATTCATCCATTAAGTCCTGAGTGCAAAGCTAAGACTGCTTACAGACCACTTTCTCATATATGTTTGATTACTGGAGCACAGCTGCTGTTCTGAGTAATTAATGTGAGAGTATAATGTCTTTCAGATGGATGCTGTGTCTTTATTTACGAGGTCAGATGACCTCTCCTGTTTATATTCTCTTTTCTCCATGCCATTTTCTGCAGGTTATTGATTTTTTTTTTTTTTTTTAGCTTCCTGTAAATAAAGTACTTCTTGAAGACCTGATGAGAAAAAACAGTCAGACCTTGTGTTCAGGGAAATGCTACTAAAAATTTTTGGGGAAAAAAATAGGAAGAAAATTAAAAAGTGTTTTTCAGTAGTCTTCTGGCTAACATGTATGAAAAGAGATTTCATCCTTCTAACCTTCAGCCTTAATAGGTGAAATACTGATTGTTAAACAGTGGAATGAATGTAGATAGAGGATTATTTTTTGTGGAATATTTTCGAGGCTTAGGTAACCTAAAGACATTTATTCAGATCTACAAATGTTCTAAGTAAACTTTACTTCTTTCCTAAAGAAGTCCTAAAACTTCTCTTTTAAAAAGAATTTCAAAATACATTTTAAAATAATAATGTTTTTAAACATAGAAAGTGAAATTAAATTTGAGTTACTGAAGGAAGTGCAAAGAAAAGAGTACTTTTTTCAGTAAAATCTTTAAGTGAAGCTTAAAGTTTCATCCTTGTCCCCTTAAAAGGCACAGCCTTAAAAATTTTAGTATATCAATATTGGAAATTAACTTGAGACCATTCTTCAAATGAGGGAAATTACACAAGTGGAACTTTGGAAACTTGAAATGTACAAGGGGAAAATGGACTCCCAGGTGGTTTTTACTGATTTTTGTTATGGTTTGTAATCTCTGTTTTGCTTCTCACAGCTAGACGTGTCCATCCATAGTGTGTGTTATGTTGTGAACCTGTATTCACAAGATCATATGATTTTCAGATATCAGAACTTTTGTTGTCATAAATATTGTGGCTTTTGTTTCTTATTTGAGTTGAGGTGTAAGTAGTCTTGACACAGTTGAATTTTGCCTTCTGCCTTCCTTTGTTGATGTAATTCAGTTAAAAGATGTGTTAGGATACATTTGATAAAGATTTCAGAACATTGGTCATGACCGAGTGTTTATGTATAGCATCATTTCCTTCTGCTGGGACTGCCCTTTTTCTGTAAGTGACCAATGAACGACACTTAGGTGAAAGTCAAGGACTGCTTTGAATGCAACAGTTTTATGGTAGAATTTTTAAACCATCTTCTATTTTAGCCTAATTCTGTCTACATGCAAAGCAGTGGAAATTTTGTAACTGTCTTCAATGTAATCAGGAAATCCGGAGTTGGATGGACTTTTCAAAGGGCCCCCTTATGCCTTGGTTATCTTCGCTTTTCTTTTTGTAAGCTTGAAATAGAAAACTCTCCAATATAGTTGTTCTTAGTTACATAAACAATGCATCTCATACTGTGAGAAGAGTGGTTTGTTAGTTTTGGCACACACTTGCACTCACACCTGTACTCTACACATTCTCTCCTGATGTCTTCAAAGTGTCATCTGGGAAAGCCTTTGTGTTGTCACTGAAGGTTTCTTACTAACATGCTTCCTTTAGCTGAAAAAAACAAACTGAATTTTTTCATAGTTATTTTGGGAAGGGATTCATTTGTCTGTAATATTTCTATCTGGTCAGTTAATGTGATTTATTAGCTATTATCTTACAACTGCATTTTTTTATATAATGTATGGTCTACTATACATTTTTCTCTTTTGTGATGAGAATGGGAGAGGCAAGTCTTAGAGATGAAACACAGCAAGCTAAATTTGCAAAGGCTATATGTGTGCTGTTTCTGAAAAGATCTGTTTGGATCAAGGGCTGAGATGTTTTTTACTTTCAACAAGAAGTTTTTTTGCTGAACTGAGAGCTACACTCACTGGATTTTCCATGGAGTATATGAACAGTACAAATAATTCACCCAGCCTTGTCTGCTTATCAACTTTTCTAATACAAGGCAACTGAAATTACTGTTGATTTCTTTTGCAGGAAGTTATTCTCATTGCTTTTTTGCACAGAGCTTATTTAGTCAGCAAAGTGTCACTTAAAATGTTTTGCTTCAATTTGGTAGATTTGATTCAAGTTCTGTTTTACATTCTCATTTTTTCTAATTGATTATTGACACATGCCTTTATGCATCCTTCAAGTCTTCCAACAGGTACCTTTTCTTCTAGCATTTATCAGTAATTCAAAGACTATAGCCATGTTTTTATTATGCACATATTTTCTGGCTGAGGGACCCAAAAAAATGTATAAAATGTCCCTTCTATGATGCTGCATTTTAAAAACACAAACCAAGATTCAAAGCGGTTGAAGCTGTTACATAGAAATTGTATTGGTTTGAGTTTAAGCTTCCCAGTGGACTCAAAACATAGCTAACAGAAACCAATACAATGATAGTAGGATGCCTTCCCCTCTCCCACCCTTTTGGAAAGAAAGGAATTAGATGTGGAGAGAGGAGAGGTAAAAACACCCAAAGACCAGTCTTGCTACGATTTGGAAGTTAAAAGAAAAACTGTAACAATAAATAAAAGATATTTAGGGTAGGGGAGTTACAAATAGGTATAGGGAAGGGAAAACAATACACAATATATATATGTACAACCAGATCAGAGGCAGTGGATTGAAGTGATGTCCACTGTGTGGTAGAGACTGGCCATGTGGTAAGACAAGATCAGCAGGAACAAAGAGTGGTAGCAGGCAGGCAGACAGGCAGAGAGAGAGAGAGAGGCCTCTTTAGTATCATCCTTTGATATTTTTACTCAGCCAGAAGGGATGAGATACCTTACTAGTCTCAATGTGGTCATGTTTATGAATATTACTAATACCTTCACTGTGTTATAAAAGATGTTTGGTGCAGAAGTCATCTTAGATGATTATAAATACATTCATTCCACAGAGGTAACTGCATTATATTTAGCAGTTGTGTACTCCTCTAGGGAGAAGGAACAAGTGCTTCAAATACCCTTAGAGGGCATTTTTATTTCTAATGATCTTTTGAGAGTGCATAGGATGACTAGCTCAGCTGCAGATACCATACTGAAGTAGTGTAGTATGCATAGGTGTCATGTATCTGTCATGTATCTGAGTAATTGCGGACTCCTGTGATGGGACTAAATCTGTCATTTTATATTGCAACATCCTTCCTTCGCACCAAATTAGTGAGCTGGAGGGATACCAGTATAGCAAAAGTGGAATATTTCTATCATATCTCTACCATGGCCAAGCCCTTGGCAAGTGTTAACTTTTCTAGTATGTGCTTTCCAATGTCATCTAAATGCCACAACAGTCCATGGAAGCATCTCCAAGGAGTTGCTTGAAAACAAACCTTAAACAAAGAATTTGTCCATAGAAGTGAGAAATAAACTCCCTAAGGTGATTGTTGTTGGTTGCTGCTGTTGAAGATAATTTTCATGGGTGTTCATACTGTTGTGTTGGATGTCATCTGACTTCAGAGCAGATGAAGTCAAATATATGTCTGCTGCAGAAGAGTGCTTTTTGTTGCTTCTATTTATTGACTCAATTTCTTTCTTTTTTTTTTTTTGAGAGAGTAACATCAGTATTTGCTTTGTTTTTTATTTCTTTCCAGCTGTGATAGACAAAATGTCAATAGAGTAAGTGACCTACCCACCAGAACTTGCCATGAACCATTTAGTTGGACCACCTGAGGGGGAGGTAAATGAAGAGCCAACAAATGGAGCAGTGAATGAGTCGGTGGAAGCTGACCTGGAGCACCCAGAAGTGGAAGAGGAGCAACGGTATGCAACTCGTTATCCAAGGCATACAAACAACAGCCAAGGGGGCCTGTCTGGACAGGAAGAAGAAGGGATGTTAGCTCGCTCAGCCAGCACTGAGAGTGGTTTCCACAATCACACAGATACTGCAGAAGGGGATGTGATATCCACAGTGGATGACAGTTATGACACAGAAAGAGTCCAGGAAAATGAAGACGAGAGTGCATATGCAGTACAGTACAGGCCCGAGTCTGAGGAGTACACAGAGAATGCCGAGGCTGAGCATGGTGAGGCCATTCACAATAGGACATTGCCCAATCACTTACACTTCCATTCCATCGAGCACGAGGAAGCCATGAATGCAGCATACTCGGGTTATGTCTATACACACAGGCTCTTCCATCGAGGAGAGGATGAGCAGTATGCTGAGCCTTATGCTGACTATGGGCTGCAGGAGCACGTGTATGAGGAGATAGGAGATACACCAGACATTGATGTTAGGGAGGGGATCCAGCAGTATGAGCGGGAAAGAGAGGAAGTTGACAACTACCGCAAAGAGGCGCTTGGTGCCCGCCTTCACCATTATGATGAACGATCTGACGGAGAGTCTGACAGCCCTGAGAAAGAAGCAGAGTTTGCACCCTACCCAAGAATGGATAGTTATGAACAGGAGGAGGACATTGATCAAATTGTAGCAGAGGTGAAGCAGAGCATGAGCTCCCAAAGCTTAGATAAGGCTGCTGAAGACATGCCAGAAGCAGAGCAGAGTTTGGAGCATGGCCATGCTCTTCCCTGTGGTGGGCATGAAATTAACAGTCAACTCCCAGCTGGTTCTCGAGTTACATCCAGTTCAGGAGAATCTGTACAGAGGTACAGCAAGGAAAAGAGAGATGCAATTTCACTGGCCATTAAAGATATTAAAGAGGCTATTGAGGAGGTGAAGACAAGGACCATTCGTTCTCCTTATACCCCTGATGAACCTAAGGAACCCATCTGGGTAATGAGGCAGGACATCAGCCCGACCAGGGACTCCGATGACCAGAGGCCACTAGAGGGAGATGTGAGTATACAGAGCTTACAGCTCAGGTTTTGTGTCCTCGTTCCTTTAGTTGTGACATATGTGGCAGTGAATGTTGGTGCATTGTGCTCTTGTTCTATGACTCATCCTTCAGCAAAGTGTGTAGTGCTTTATCTAGTTTAAATTTGTAGTCTAGAGCGCATATAAGAAATAAACGTGCAGTATCAGTGGGGCATTTTTTTCTTTATGAACGACTGCTGTTTTGAAGCACTAAGGTTATGCTGTAGAGGAATTTGCCACATGAAGCCTCTTTAATTGTTTTTTTTTTTCTGAAACAGATGCTATTAAAATTTTTAATGCAATGGGATGTTTTTAAATGGCTGCCAAACACTTTGTCTTCTACGATTTGCCCTTGTGTGTTTCTGTTAATTCTAGGCTTCTAAGTTCATTTTCTGTCATGTAACAATTCTAACAGTTCCACCAGAAGCTTGTTAATATTTTTTATGATGATATCACAGATCAGATTTGTATTCCAGTAAAGTTGCAGATTTTATCCATTTGCAGGCTCTAGAAATGTGTTAGGAACTTCAGGATATTACATTGTCACTGTAAAGTGTATTCATTCTCCAGCAATATAAATATTAAATACCATCATTCAGATTTACATTATCAGCATTTCTAAAATCCTGTGCTTTTGGCACAACACTTAACTTGGATCAAAATCAGTTCCTGTTTTGTGGTTCCAGCTGCATGTATGATAATCTTTGTATGAAGTTTTATGGGGTTTGTGCATTTCTAATAGAATAAAATCATAAATGACTGGTAGGTTAATTTACTGGACAAAATTAGCCTATCATGTGGGCCCATGCTATTACTTCAAGGATAACTTCACTAGAAACATCTGTCCATCCCCTTTATTACTGTGAAATGTTTTTTCATGCCCATTCTCTTTTCTTTTTTTTCTCTTTCTTCTTTTTTTTTTTTTTTTCCCCAAAGAACACTGGTGTTGTTAATTGTTTTGAAATAATTTTTTATAATGTTCTAGGAGTGTATCAGAACTATCCAAAACACTTCACCTCCATAAAGGGAATTCAGATAATTAAAAAGATCACATGCCATGTAGATCTATGACAGGTTTTTAAATTTCTTATCTGCCTTCAAAGAAATGAAGGCTAGTAATCTACAAATGCAAAGAGATTTTTGATGCACAGTATTTCAGTTGCTGATTACATGCAAACTAATTGAGACATGTAGCTTCCAGATAGTGCTTTTCCTTAAAAACACTGGGAAACACACAGTAATGAATGTGGACATGGAAGTGTTGGAGCGGGTCCAGAGGAGGCCATGAGGATGCTCAGAGGGCTGCAGCTGCTCTGTTATGGGGGCAGGCTGAGAGAGTTGGGGCTCTGCAGCCTGGAGAAGAGAAGNCTTGTACTAGTGGGAGGTTTCCCTGCCTATGGCAGGGGGTTGGAACTAGATGATCCTTGAGGTCCCTTCCAACCTTACCATTCTATGATTCTATGATTCTATGAATATGTTTGGGTTGGGGTTTTGTTTCTTCGTACTTTCATTGAAACTGTGCAAAAATTACTTCTATAAATATTTTTTTTAATGTTTCCTGTTACAGAGGTGATGAACAGTCACATGAAGGACTAAAGTGATCTTCCTGGATTATTCTGTATGGGATAATGATTATTTTTAGCTTAACTTCTTCAAAAATTTCCCAAAGCTGTAATTATTTCTCTGCTCTATTTAAAATAGATGGTATTACTTTTCTGCTGTAAATTGTGTTCACCAGATTTTCTGTGTTTCTAAGTGCTGTCTTGGTCTGGGAAGATCTAAGAACTTCCTTTTGCATTCTGATTGTCTAATTGTAACACCCAGTATCATAATGGTTTCAGAAACATTAGACTGAGAATCTTGAGAGCAGTGACTCTTTCCTGGAGGTACTCCAGCTGCTCTCCAAGATCCTGATGCACCTTGTAGAATTTAACTTTGTAAGGTATGCTGGCAGGACTCATCCTGGTATGGTGATAGTCCCCAGCCTTCTGAGCTTGAAGACAGGGATGAGGAGTAGAATGAAGCCCACATAATCCAAGAAAAGATTGTCAGTGACCTACTACACCACTTAGACATACACGAATCTATGGGACCAGACAGAATCCACCAAAAAGTACTGAGGGAGCTGGCAGAAGTGCTCACTAAACCACTTTCCATCATTTAGCATCATTCCTGGCTAACCAGGGAGGTCTTGGTTGGCTGGATGTTAGAAAATGTAAACCTCATCTACAACAAGAGCTGAAAGGAGGATACAGAGAAGTACAGTCCTGTCAGTCTGAGTCAGTGCCAGAGTCAGTCATGAAGCTGGTCATCTTGAGTGCCATCATGCAGCACATACAGAACAGCCAGGTGATTAGGATCAGTCAGCATGGGTTTATGAAGGTTGAGTCCTGCTTGGTTAATGTGATTTCCTTCTATGATCAGGTGACCCGCTTAGTGGATGACGGAAAGGATGTGGATGTTGTCTGCCCTGCCTTTAGTAAAACTTGGCTCGCTACAACCCCACTAGAAGAATTACTACAGGCTTAGGGAAGAGTGGCTGGAAAGCAGCTCAGCAGAAAAGGACCTGAGGGTGCTGGTCAGCATCAACAGCTGTCTGAACATGAGCCAGCAGTGTGCTCAGGTGACCAGGAAGGCCAACAGCATCCTGCCCTGGATCAGGGTGGCCAGTAGGAGTGGAAAGTGATTGTTCTCTTGTACTTGGCACTGGGGAGGCCACACACCTTAAATACTGTGTTCAGTTCTGGGCTTCTCACTACAAAATGAGTTGCTGGAGCATGTCCAAAGAAGAGCAATGAAACTGGTAAAGGGTCTAGAGACCAAGTCTTATGAGGAGAAGCTGAGGGAACTGGGATTTTTTACTCTGGAGAAGAGGAATCTGAGGGGAGACCTTCTAACTCTCTACAACTATCTGAAAGGGTGTTGTAGTGAGGTGCTAGTCACTCTGTTCTCCCAAGTAATGAGTGACACGATAAGAATATTTAACCTTAAGCTGTGCTAAGGAAGGTTGAGATAGGATATTGAGAAAATTTCTTCACCTAAAAGGCTCTGGATTAGGTTGCCTAGGGAAGCAGTAGAATTATCATCCCTAGTGGTATTTGAAAGGTGCATGAATTCTGTGCTTAGGGATGTGGTTTAGTGGTGGGATTGCAAGCTCTGGGTGAACAGTTGGTCTTGATGATCTCAGAGGGCTCTTCTACCCTCAACAGTTCTTGATTCTATGATTCTAGGTGTTTCTATTGGTATGTATTTACCTAACATAAATTTAGCTAATGTATTTATTGTTCTAATTGGCTTGTTCTGGAAGTCCATAAACAGTCAGTATCTACTGAACCTCCCAGCAAGACCTTTGCATGTTCACAGCCATGTCCATGTCATCCTCTGAAGCAGTCAAGTCTTAAGATGATTGCACAGAGACTTTTGCCTCAAAAGTCCTATCTTGATCTATGCTTAGTTGCTAATGGTGACACTGCCAGCTCAGGGGTNAAATGATGCTTGTAAATGTGCAGGCACTCTGTGTTCTTTGAAGGAGAAAGTATATTAAGCAAATACTTTAGAAGATCTGTAGCAGATTGACAGGAATATGTGTTGTAGAAGAAAGGGATTAAGACTGGGTAGGAATTTTGTTTCTCACTGAAGATGAAATAAGTATTTGCTTTGCTGGATTCTTTAATTCAGGTACCAGTTCNATGGTGACACTGCCAGCTCAGGGGTCTCCCACTGGCATAGTAGAGACACTTGGGGAGCTGAAGGGGATGATGAATCCCCACTTTTATAACCCACCTGGCAATTCTTCCACAACTTCTCACAGCTGCAATACTGATGGCATCATTTCCCTTTAACAGTGATCTTTTTACCCCTCAAGTCCTACAAGCCAACAGCAACTGCAGGCCATACAAATCCTAGAATCCAAACTAAGGTTATTTCACCTTCTACATCCACAGAAGGACATTTGTCATGAATTCAGCCCTCAGAGAAACCAAGGGAATATCAACTTGGACCCTGAGCAGAGACAGCTGCCTGCCCCACATCAGCACCTTGACGCCCACCAGTCCCCCATGCAGTCAAGCCATGCCAGTACATCCCAGACTGAGTAAGCACTCAGATGATGACTGATTAAACAGAGGTTATGGAGCATCCAAGAAATATCCAACAATACTTAAGTACATAGGAGCTTCTATTTTGCACAAAAAGTTCCTTTCTCCTCAGATATGTTTCATAGCCTGTCAGATAAAAACCTGCCTGAGATTTTCAGGACCAGTTGCAAGCAAANGCTCAGTCTGATGATAAATGATGCTTGTAAATGTGCAGGCACTCTGTGTTCTTTGAAGGAGAAAGTATATTAAGCAAATACTTTAGAAGATCTGTAGCAGATTGACAGGAATATGTGTTGTAGAAGAAAGGGATTAAGACTGGGTAGGAATTTTGTTTCTCACTGAAGATGAAATAAGTATTTGCTTTGCTGGATTCTTTAATTCAGGTACCAGTTCATGAACAGCCTGAACACTGTGCTTTCACAGAATCACAGAATGTCAGGGGCTGGAAGTGACCTCCAAAGATTATCTAGTCCAGCCCCCTGCCACAGCAGGATCACCTGTACCAGATCACACAGGAATGCATCTGGGGGTGGCAGGTGTTGTGTGTGTATGTGTGAATATCTCCAGAGAGGAAGACTACACAACCTCCCTGGGCAACCTTTTCAAGTGTTCTGTCACCCTCACAGGGAAAATATCCTCCTCAGGTTTACATGAAATTTCCTATGACTCAACTTCCACCTATTACCCCTTGTCCTGTCATCAGGCATCACCAAGAAGAGCCTAGCTCCATCCTCCTGGCACTCACCCTTTATATATTTATTATAAACACTGATGAGGTCACCTCTCAGTATCCTCTTCCAAGCTAAAAAACTCCACCTCCCTCAGTCTTTCCTTGCAAGAGAGACATTCCATTCCCTTAATCATCTCCATGGCTCTGTGTTGGACTCTCGCAAGCAGTTCTATGTCCCTCTTGCACTGAGGGGACCCAGAACTGGACACAGTACTCCAGATGTGGCCTCACCAGAACAGAGTGGAGGGGCAGGAGCACTTCTCTCAACCTACTAGCCACACCCCTTTTAATATACCCGAGAATGGCATTGGCCTTCCTGACCACAAGAACACACCGCTGGCTCATGGTCAACCTACTGTCAACTAGGACAAATTTTAACCAAAAGTAGTTACATTGCTTAGCAGTAGATTAGTCAAAATTAGATTTTCTTGGTTAAGCTACCATAAGTGATGTTGCTGGGTTGGATGGCAGAAGGGCTCTGCCGCGGGACCTCAACCACCTGGACAGATGGGCAGAGTCCAAGGGGATGGCATTCAACAAATCCAAGTGCCAGGTGCTGCACTTTGGCCACAACAACCCCATGCAGAGCTACAGGCTGGGGTTGGAGTGACTGGAGAGCAGCCAAACAGAAAGGGATCAGGGGGTGCTGATTGACACCCGCCTGAACATGAGCCAGCAGTGTGCCCAGGTGGCCAAGAAGGCCAATGGCATCCTGGCCTGCATCCACACAGGATGCATTCCACACAGGAATAGTGTGACCGGCAGGAGCAAGGAGGTCATTCTCCCCCTGGACTCTGCACTGCTTAGGCCACACCTTGAGTACTGTGTCCAGTTCTGGGCCCCTCAATTTAAGAAGGACATTGAGGTGCTTGAGCGTGTCCAGAGAAGGGCANACCGTTCCTGGAGGTGTTGAAGGCGGGTTTGGACGTGGCACTTGGTGCCATGGTCTAGTCTTGAGGTCTGTGGTGATGGGTTGGACTTAATGATCTTTGAGGTCTCTTCCAACCTTGGTGATACTGTGATCAATTGTAATGAAAATATAGTTGAAGACAAATAATCTAAATATTGATTTTTATTTTTTCTGCCTTAAGAAAGAAATATGATTTCAGACCAGAGCTTTGCAATATAACCAATGTATGCTAGAGTTGTTTATGAGTCTGATTTGTAACACTGGCCTTGAAATAGGGGGAAATATATATAGTGATTTACCTTCAGGCAGACACTCTTCTATTCCCTCCAAAGGATCAAAATGCTGCAGATGAGTGATGCAAATTGGATTCTTTTAATTCCTTCAGTTATTTTGCAATTCTGCTTCGAAAATTGTCCAGCATTTTGTTTTGGGTGGAAGAATTTATTTTAAAATATTTGTTAACATTTTGTGGGTTTAATGAGATGACAGTGTAATTAGTAAGACCTCTTTAAATCCAAACAGCGATCACTTTTTGTTTAGCTAGGAGCTCTGCAGGAGAGAGCAATGAAGCGAAGGAGTCAGAAGAATGATTTGTAGTTGAAATTCATTAAATATGACCTCTTTTTTTCTTCTCTTTTTTTTTTTTTCCCCACAAGAAAGCAGCTGCTACTCCTCACTGTTATGTTTGGGTGACATATTCACAGCAGAACATTTGGTGGAATACCAGTTGGAAGTGTCCAGAGACTATCCGCAAAAGCTATCAGTTCAGAAGTGTTCAGCTAGCCTGCATCTGGATATAATTTGGGACTGTTAGGAAAGACATGCAGTGACTATAACAGTAAGAAAGCTACAGATCACCATATCCTTGTTTTTTTAAGATGCCCTGTTTCCAGATTCATTCACAGAAATTTCAGTCATTCCTATGTATTTCTCCTCAAAGAATGTTAGGAAGATATATGGAAAAGAAAAAGAAAAGAGAATTTCTCATTATTGCTTGTTATTATTCTGCAATAAACTGGTAGTCTTGTGATGTGAGAGGCAAGTAGCAGAGTTCTGTGAATATTTAAATAGTGTACCAAATTACTTGCTTAATATTTAACAATGGAGAGTATTCGCTATCCAGTGCCTTGTGAAGACCTGACCTAGCTATGGATGCTTTCATTTGAGTAAGATGATCTGTATGTTTAGTTTGTGGAAAAACTGTTCTGCTTGTATATTTGGTAAAAGCTGACACATTCTCTCAGTGCCCTTTGAGTGAATGCAGTGAGATTTATTTTTCTTTGAAGTTGGTCACACCTGTGAGATACAGACAATATATTTCCAGAGTCTGTTTATCAGAAAAAAAAAAAAAAAAAATTAAACCACAGCATACCAACACTTGTATTTGGCCTGGAGAGGATGTCTTTCTGCGCAACTGCAAGAAACTGACTCTCCTGTGTTAGCACAACCTGCTCTCACAAGCCCCTCATCTGTTCCCCACACAAACAGGAGAGAAACTAACACAAAAAAACCAACTAGATTGAGATAAGAAATTTACTGAAGTAATACAATGCATAACTACCTTAGCCTATTTGCAGAAAATGCATAGTAAAATGCAGAAGCAGCAGCAGAAGCCAGCTATAAAAACAGTTCTCCCCACCCAGATGTGCAGCAGCCAGCCCAGAGGAAAAGGCCCAGCACCCCACAGCCTGAAAGCAGAAGCAGTAACTAGACCAGGCAGCTTCTCATGTGGCAGTCTTGACTTCAAGACCCATGATCCTTTGCTCCAACCAGCACTTTAATTTTGAAACTGGCAGATTTGACTCAACCGATGACATCCTCCACCCCTTATTCTACACCATCTACATCAAACCCAGCAGCAATTAACATCAAGCAACTTGCATCATACATCTTTCACCGTCCATTCTCGTTCAAAAAGAGACCATGTTGTGGTACACGGAAGATTTCTTCCTGCAAATGCTCTAGATCTTCTGCCCTGTTCCAGTACGGTGTGGATCAGTCCATGATCAGTCCAAATGGTGGTGGGACTGTGTTTCTACCACTGGGACAATTGATTACAGCAACTCATTCCACTCCTCCAAATGAAAGCAAAGTGTGGCTTTGCATTCCAGTGCACTTCTTGCAAAAGGTGTTTGGATCCCTTTGCAAAAGGTGTTTGGATCCCTTTGTCACACGAGAAATACAAATGGGTTCCACTCCTCATAGGTTTTATGATGTCAGAGTGCACTGTGAGCCTGTATCTCCTCAAACTTTATGCTCTGGTGGGTTCAACCCAAAACCCAAAAGTAAAAGCAGCAACCAGAGCAGGAAACCTCTTGTTAAAATCTTTACTTCAACCCCTCTCATAGTTTGCTCCAGCCAGCACTTTAATACCATGGCATCGGCATGGTATTGAATATTAGCAGCAGATTCAGCTCAACCTATGACACTGACCCATGATGGAAAAGACTGTAAAATTGTAGTTAGATTATGTTTTCAGAGTGTGAAACAGAGGAGAATCTGTTCACACTGTAATGAATAATGCTCATAGCTGGAGACCAGAATGGAGTTCATGGTGTGCATGTGTCTGAGAGTGATGGAGGGGGATACCCTTTAGGCAAAAGTGTCCTTCTAAATGCACAGTTACCTCACTGGTAGGGAGTGCTCATATCCCATTTAGACAGATCTTGCCCATTGTTATTCTCCACCAGAAATCTGCTGTGAATGTGCCTAGCCAAGCACAGGAATAGTGGTGTTTAAAGGTCTAAAGGGATGACATCTGCAGGGCTCTTCTCAAGGCTGAGCAACCCCAGCTCCATGAGCTCATCCTCATAGCAGTGGTGTTCCTACCTTTGGATCATTTTTGCGGTCCTCTTCTGGACTTGCTCTAACAGCTCCGTGTCCTTCTTATGATGAGGATTCCAGAACTAGACACAGTATTCCAGGTTGGGGGGTCTCAAACCTGATTGCACTCTTTTGCTTTTCTGTTCTTTTTTTGTTACATGTATTTTATTTCAACCTTTGAATTCTCAGATGCAGGATTTTGTCAATTCTGGTAACTCATGGAGATGAATTTGCTTTGCTTTTTCCACAGCAGGAGTTATATATTATTAACAAGGCAATAGAGAAGTTGGATTTAAATAATTAAGCAGGTTTCAGTAATAGATGAACTAAGGGGGGAAAAAAAGAGAAAGGAAGAAAGAAATTAAATAAAGATGAGTTTTTATTGACAAGATTCTGTTTTTGTTTTCTGAGCAGACCTTTTGGAACTGTTGGTTGAGCACACAGAATACAGGTCACCTTTCTGTCATGTAAAATTAATAATCTAAAAGTCTTAAAATTACACAGGAAAAAACCCACCCCAGAAGCTCTAACCCCAAAATCAGTAAAAAACCCCAAACAAACAAAAAGCATTTTAATATCCAGGGAAGAAAGTGTTATGCTGATTCATCAATCACACAGAAGAAAACTTGAATTTATCTATTAGTCTGCTTGAAGGTAAATACCCTCCAGATGAGTTAAAAGCTTTTAAATTAGATTGAGCAGGGGTACATTAAGCATTGAAATTAGTTTGTCAGTTTATTATGGGTTTTAATTATTGAAAGATGAAAGCAATTTCAAGTGATTCTTCTGTGCTATAGAAAACTATAACAGCACTTGTAACCATTAAAGTCTTTTGGAAATACAGGAGGGATCCATGCTAATTTTTTCAAACCAACGCCTGAAGTTATGTTCAAACTGGAAGTGTAAATGAAAGCACAGATAAGGAAGCCCATACTTGAGAAAGAAACTTCCAAAACTGAATCAGCTTCCACAAGCTATGCTGGCAAACTTCTATCCATTATGTTCACTGTGGTGACATGCTCTACCTGAGTAGCATGTGTGTGTGAGTTGACAGTCAGAATCTGTACAGCCTAAGATTTTGGCAAAGAAAAGTTACCAGCTGCAAAATGTAACTATGATGCTACATGATTACCTGCTAGTGATGCATGTGGCTATCTTACCTCTTGAAATGGGCAAAATAAAGAGCCATCTTGCCTTAACAGGTTCAATTACATTCAGTGTTTGCTCACTCGGTCTTTTGTTTGCCAGACCAAAACTGCTCTCTATGCTTATGTATATTTCTGGTTTGTATTTGAGATTTGGTAATACAACAGTAACAGTTCTGAGTCTTTCTTCAAAGAGTTTGACAGGGATACATAGCTTTTTCTTAGGTAAAATCATGAGGTTTTTGTAACTTCAATAAACTTCACTGAAGAATTGAAACTCAGTAGTTTCAGTTGTGCAGACACTCATGGGCATTATGGGCATTGTGTTTGTTTTTAAAAAGTGAGTGTATTCAGAGCTTTTGCCTAGTGTGATATGTGAGACACACAGTTCCCTCAAGTGGGGCTGTCAAGCATTGCCCAGATGGTGGGAAGTGGCAGGAGGATCCAACTTTTCAGGGCTTTTCAGCTGAATCAGGGGAGATTCCACAAACTAAGACTTCTCAAGCTGCATTTATTCCCAGGTCTTACATACAGCTGGTTTGTTATCCTACATAACCACTCTAGCAAGTGTGATCCATTGCTATAGTTTACCTTAAGCTATGTACAAAATATCCGCTATGTTAACTGTATGTATAAGACTGTTGTAGATGATCTTACCTGCATCTGCAGGAATAGTTCCTTTAGGTTACCAGCAAGTGTGTGGTACTCTCTGGTAATTTTTGCAGAGGAAGCTGCATCTACCAAGGGCAGTAGTTAGCAATCTTAAGTGATGAACTGCAGCTTTCACTTGTCGTATGCACAGAAGGAGCCTGCTGGGGAAATGGCTGAGGCTGGCTGAAATTCCTGTGTAGTGTGATGCTACAATAGTGTCCTAGTTTAACACAGTCTTTTCCTTATAACACTGAAGTGAGGGGAAAGTAACACACAAAACTTGAGACTGAGATAAAGAGGTAAGAGTTTAATGTAACGTACCATAATCATGATTCATTATTACCTTAACTTAACCTACTTGCAGAAAAAGGTAACATAGCAGATAACACCACAAGTATCTTAATTTAGCCTACTTGCAGAAAAGCGCAGTGAAATGCAAGAAAAAACTCCCAACAAACCAGCATGAGATAGAAAACAAAACAAAACAAAAAAACCCTAGCATGCAACCCAACTCCCACCCATTCCACTCCTGTGCCTGCAGAAAAGAGCCAACACCCAAAAATCCGGAACCCAGAAGCTGCAACTGAAACAGGAATCCTCCCATATTACAATCTGAACTTGAAACACTGTAACACTGTACTCCAGCCAGCACTTTTCATTTTGAAGCTGGCATCAGTCAGGATGTTTTAAATAGAGGCAGACTAAAACTCAATTTATGACAAGCAGTTAGTCAAATACATTGTTTTGAAGTGAGCAGTTCAGTCAGTTATCATGTCTCAAGCTAACTCAGTGTATCATATCTTCAGTTTGGGGGCCCTCACTACAAGAAGAACATTGACATGCTGGAGCAGATCAGAGAAGAGCAGCAAAGCTGATGAAGGATGTGGAGAATGGGTCTTATGAAGAGCAGCTGTGGGAACTGAGATTGTTGAGTCTGGAGAAAAAAAGTCTGAGGGGAGACTTTCTTACTTTACAATTACCTGAAAGGACATTGTAGTGAGGTGGGTGGTGGTTTCTTCTCTCTAGTAACAAGTGATAGAATGAGAGGAAATGGCCTCAAGTTGCACCAGTGTGAGTTCAGTTTCAACATTAGATGGAAATTTCTTCACTGAAAATGTTACTAAGCACAGGAATAGGTTCCCCTGGGAGTTGGCAGAATCCCCACTGCTGACAGGTGTTTAAAAAATATGTAGATGTGGTGCTAAGGGACATAGTTTAGAACAAGACTTGGTAGTTAGATAATGATTGTACTTGATGATCTTAAAGGTCCTTTCCAACCCAAATGATTATATAATTCTGTCTATGCACAAACTCGCAGGGAGCATGTCCTGGACCACCCAGCAAATTGATGGGTTAGTGCTGTGGGTGTCTACAGAGGCAGTTAGACCACAGTTATTATAACACCACCACAACTACTATACAAATTTTAATTTCAACCTTATGTCAGAGTCATAAATTAAATTGCATAGACTATGCCACACGATACATCTATGTGTACAATAGTTCTGAGTTGGTTTTATTTTTTCAAACCTTAAATTTGTAACATTATAGTTAAAGCTAATTTAAACAAAGACCAAAAAAAATGATGATTAGTTACATAGTAATGAAATTTAGCTTTCAACTCTATTCTTTATCATTACTTTAGGCCATCTAAAAGTTACATATTGATGGTCTGTTTATGCTTTAGCGAACAGTAAATGTTGTACCACAACTTAGTTGAGCTAAAAACTAAGAGGTTTACTGCCATCGTTGTGCTGTACTGGGCAGTGCTTGTGAAATTGTGCATCCGACTATACTTGAATGGTAGACCCAAATACATCATAGTGCTTTGACCTTTTCAAAATGTGTGTGGTCACCTCTCAGAGGACTTCCTATTGCTAAAATAAAACCAATTTTTAAAACTTGTTTTGTCCGTTTTTCTCCTCTGAACTAATGTACAAGAGGACTGTATTTGCCATTCCTCTGCCAAGAAGCCTGTAGGTGGGCATTAGCATCATATAAATAATGACCTTTCGTTAAGTGAATCTTAGATTGCTGAAGCATTTGTTCATTTCATCCCTTGTCCCAGCCTTGCATGTGATGGTATGACCTGCTATATTTTATTCTTTTCAAATAAGTTGCTTCTAAAAGCAAGCGAAACAACACTGCTTTGGTAAAGCAAGAGCCAGTGGTTGTCTCTGAACTTGTGACAGTTACGCTTGTCTTCATGATCTATTCAGTAGCCAGCTGGGTTGAGCTGGATAGGTTAGATGCAACATAGTCCTCTCCTGTTACAAATTCTGTTACTAAATCCCTCTTCACAGTAGCAGGGATGCATGGTAGCAGGGAAGATTTCTCAGGTTAACTGGGTTGCACGTTAGTTAGAGTTACACACCAGCAAAACTGAGATGGAGAATTTTTGGATGTACCAGGTTGAGTATCATAAGAAAAACCACGTAAGTAGATGTTTAAGAGGAGACATAGCGTAACTATTTTGGTTGTTTTTTGGTTTTGTTTTTTTTAAACTTTCAATTGCTGCACTCTAGAAAACACTTTGCAATTTCATTGGTGGAACTCTCTATGCAGTAACTGCATGCCTCAGGTGAACTTAGTATATGTTTGTGCTGGCATCATTTTTGTTAAGTTTCTGAAATTTGTTTTGCAACAGACAACAAAGCAGCCACTAAGCATTTATTTTAGACTGCAGTTATTACAGTGTTTTGGGCAGTTATGCAAATTGCCTATCTGCTATGAGTGTCGACATATTTCTTGTTAGTGCTGTGTCTTCATTCTTTCCTTATGGATTGTATATGATACCTCTAAAAGTGCATTTTTACACAGAATAGAACTGAATGTTTGTTCTTCAAAGACTGAATGTTTTTGCACAAATGTTGTCAGGGACAGCGCTCAAGTCACGTCATGTAGCAGACTTTGTAGGATGTTTGATATTTGGGATCAGTAGTTTTGGGGTTTAAGTTGGTTGGTTGGTTGTTAAAAAAAAAAACAAACTTCAGCAGACATTCAAATGGAAGATGTGGAAATCTCTGTGATCATTTAGATGGTTGCTTAATTCTGATACTCTGTAGATGAAAATAGCTGAGTAAAAAGTATTTTCAGTGCTACTGTAGTAATCATTAATATATTTTAAATGATGCAACATCTTTTAATGTCTGATTTAAGTTGTATTTTTTGTTTTCATCACTTTTATGTCTGCCTATGGGAGCTTTCAGGCATTTTGAAGATTTTTTTTTTTTTTTAACATATAGTACTAAAATATGGTATGTTTTATTTTGTTTCTTTGTTTACTTTAATTTTCATAGTTAATCCTAATACAGAAATACTGTGTAACAATCAGGAACATGAGCACCGCCAGTACACTTCCTTAACAGGAGTTGCCATTTTCAGTTGAGTGAGTATGTCACTCTACCTCTGGTAGATACACAGTTACTCATAGTAGCCTCTGTCACTCTCACAGCCATGCACTGAGCAAGTGCTTCAGTCTGGTGGTGCAAGCCTATGCTAGCATTCTAGGGAGTGTTTGACAGATGGATCTGTTCAGAAACCATTTCACAGCTGCATCTTCATTTTACCCTGCACTTGTAATTCAAAATACAGGGAGATACAAGGACTACACTTTTACCTGGGAGATATCTGTATAAGAAATTGCTTCTTAACTCTTCAGAAGGTTTTATTAGTTAACTATCATTCTAATATTTAGTGATTATCCAAGATAGTCTCCTTAAAGGACCAAGGGCAAAGAGAAAAGAGGAGAAGGGAATGTGTCTTCTTGTTTTGTTCCATACGTAACTGTTTTGGATATATATGTGTGTATGTAGCTCAGTGTTTCAGCTGGAATGGAGGCACAGCAGGAGAGCATTCCTATATTGGGGCCACTGCTGGCTCAAAGTATTGGAAGTGCAGCCATTTTCTGGTATGACTCATTGGCTTAGAGAAGTGCCATGCCATGGAGTTGTTTATGAAACCAGAAGAACAGCACTTGACTGTTTTGCCATCGATGATGAACTGTTGAGCTGGCAAAGCTAAGGGCTAGTGAAGTAAAACACAGAATATCAGGGGTGCTGGGTTAAGCACCCAGCTTTCACAGCAAAATGCTAAACCTTTCTTTTAGGATTCATGGTTTGGCATTGCCTTTTAAAATGCATGCTGGGTTGAAGATTTTTACACTCTCTCATTTTAGTCACCTTCATTAATTCTACACTCTGTGTTCTTGTGTCATACTCCATACCAGTCCTCCCTGCTCTGGACTTAAGATACCTTGCTAGAGTCTTTTAGCGTCACCAGCATTCATCAGGAATTGCCTATGATAAGAATATCTTTTTCCTGAAGCATTTTTACTCTTTACCAAGATACATGTTGATGAATCACTTAGAACTAGACGTTCCCTAGTATTGCTTTTCTATGCTACTTTCTTTGTGTTTCTGCTATGATAGTCACAGTGACCATGAATGACTGGGACGTGATTGGAAATGCAGTTTCTCCACTGAATTGTTTATGGTCAAGTGAATGAAATTAAGAAATCTTATCTAGAGAGCAAGTATAATACTGAGATCATGGCATAAACTGTAAAATATTTTCCAAGTTCATACTGTATCTAGTATGAGGAATCATAGCCCCTGATTACACTGGTATTTAATTGTCCTTGAATATATTAATAAATCCTTGAATATATTAATATTATTCTGCACAATTTATAAAAATTACTTTCTAAGGTGATAGTATAACATTTACTAACAACCACTGCAACCTACCTCTCTTCAGGTTAGATTAGTCTGACACTTTAGATTAATTGTACTTGAGAGCATGTCTCACTACCAGTATCAGACAGTCCTTCATTCACCTTGGAAAAATATTGTTTTACAACACAGTTTTTTAGCTGAGTGTTGCCTGCCACTGAGTACAGCTTTTTGTTTTTCCAACTGTTTAATTTCATACACTAGCTATGACAAATAAACAAAGGTGCTTTTTAGAAAGACTTCTCTGTTCAGAACAAGTTGACTGAGAGGGTTATAATATTTGAAAAGTGTTTGTCTTGTTGGTTTTGCTTTGTGTTGTTTTTCTCCTCTTTCCTTTCCCTGCTTGTATCAAATGTTTCCTCTACCAAGTTAGAGGAAAATAAGAAATAATCATTTCTACACTGGTCACTCATATTATTACTTAATTTCTTGCCATGTCAGTCTCCATCTCCAGATTCCTCTTCACCTCGAGGTGCTGAATCATCCAGTAGGCAACGTCCCCAGGATGTCTGCAGTACAGCAGAGGCCTCTACTAATAAAGAGGTACAGTGAAATATTTTTAAAAACTACAGTCTTACTCATGCTCCTTATGCCTTTTTATTTTCCCTGCTCCCTTGTACCTGTGCCATCCCTTCTCTTCCAAAATTCCAACAAATTTGAAAAGCCAATTTGTAGCTGCTTTCCACTTAGACATGCCTGGCTGTCTGGCTGAATTTCCAGTACACTTAAGACTATTTATTGTGGCATTTTTGACTCTGTGGTCAGCTACCACTTGATTTATTTAACAGTCTGGCCATTACTGATTTACCAAATAGTTTGAGATCCCCTCTGTATTGGGGGCAAAAGGAAGAAGTTGCTGTCTTTTTTCTGTGCAAAATGTCTTCCTGGAAAGAAAAGAGTTTCTCATCCAGATAAGAAACCTTGCTAATTAAATTAAATTAGGTAGTAATTTCTGTTGCTTAGTATTTTGTCATTGTAGAAATTGACCTGCCAGTGATTCACAGGCAGAATTCAGCTCTTCACTCAAAGATCCAAAAAACAAAGCTAAATGCTTACTTTAATTTTTTTTCCCCACTTTTTTGTTTGATTGTTTTTTCTTTTTCCTTCACCTTGCAGCTTTTTGCACTGCAGTACTTCCATGAACTCAAAATGAGAAGTGTGAGATGAACTTCTCACAATGTGAAAAGAATATGATTTAGTATTAATAGTGTTCAGATTAGCATAGGATGGCTGGCTCTGTAAACAGAAAAAAATCTGATTTTTTTTTTTTTTTAGAGGGGAAACAAACAAACAAACATAAACTTTTTTTACAATCTAGAAACAAGATACCACATTGTTACTGATAGCAATGCACAAACTACCTTTCACAAATCAAAAAAAGTTTGTTCTACTATAACTGTAAATGCTGATTAAAAATTAAACACTAATTAATAATCCATCCGTTCTTTTTCTCGTTTGTTCTTTTTGAGGAATACAAAAGATTGTAAGATGCAAGCGTTTGTGCCATTGTATTTTTGCATTTAGAAAGTAGTGAAAAAATTTCAGAAGATGTAAGAAATTAATAATTTCTCATGTGCTAAAGTCTTCTGCAGTAGATTGTGCTGTTAAATTTTCATCTGCTATATTGTTAACCTGTTAAAGCCTTTAGCTTTCTTCAGTACAGACTTTCTCACTTCATACATACACCTTTAGCAGGTTTTGGGTATTGATAAACATACCCAAAGGAAGAAAACAAACGAGGTGCTACTCATTTGAGTTTTTAAGATGTGCTTACATGTAGGCTTACATGTATCATCAGAAGTGGTAAACCAGGTTTCACAGTAGGATGTGTAAATCTGTTTGTTTACCTCAGATGAGCAATAATTCCTACACTAATACTTTCAACGAAAGGACAACAGTAATAGAACAACCCTCGACTGTTTTGGAAATGGCTTTTAGGTCTTAGTGAAATATTTTTTTTAATACGAGTTTTATAATACCAACTGGCAACAAGATTAACAGGAGTAATGAATCATTAATGACCTTCATATTTCATTATTCATGGATCTGTAAAATTCAAAGCTGTAGGTTTCCTTATGTTGGTAACTTTATTTGTTACTCTGCTATTCCTGTGGTCTTAGTAGAATGTCTCTCACCCTGGGTCATGAACAAAAAACTTACTTTTGTGTGTCAGTTTTTTACCTTACGTGTTGACAGCTTACACCACTCTATCCTGAAAAGAAAGAGCTGTTCAGATTGCGGAATAGTTGCTAAATCTTTAATTATAGACTTTGTTCACTCCGTTTGGGGTAGAAAAAAAAAATGTACTTTGAAAAGTACATCTATATACATGAGCTCTCTCTGCTGTGTAGGGGATTTGTCACATAGGCCTGTCACAGTGCAGTGGTTGAATCTCCCTCTTACTGCTATACCAGCAGCAATCACAAACAATCATTTAAATCTATGTGCATAGGTGGTCCAGTAAAATCATTCATATGAAAAGATGAAAGAGCCACAGATCTGAAAAGGCATGCTGGTGTCCTCATGGCATCTTAGATGCTTTGGTGCTGGCAGATCATTGGTTTTGGACATCTTTCTTTATGCCAGTGAAATCTCTGATGGAGAGCTTTCTTAGTTTCATAGTATAGCTTACTCTTTTTCATAAGGAACAGCTGCACAGGCTCTGCTTTGTCATGCATCTTTTGGATTTGTTTCACAAGTTGTTTTATAGTATACTAAGATGAGCGTTATTGGTTGAAAAATATTTTGTTACATCAATTTTCTATTAGTTATGATGGAAAAAACTCCTTGAGGTCAACCTCTTGACCTGTCACATAATTGCAAGCTTCCTAGTTTACCTAGCTTTTTCACTAGTACACAAAACCTAGTAAATTGCTCATCCTAAAGGAAAACAATTTGGAATATGTTTCAGTATCTATTATCATAGAGTCATAGAATGGTAAGGTTGGAAGGGACCTCAAGGATCATCTAGTTCCAACCCCCTACCATAGGCAGGGACACCTCCCACTAGTACAGCTCACTCAAGGCCTCATCCAGTCTGGCCTTGAACACCTCCAGGGAGGGAGCAACCATGACCTCCCTGGGCAACCTGTTCCAGTGTCTCACCACCTTCACTGTAAAGAACTTCCTCCTAACATCCAGTCTATTGTGTGGAAATGTACCAGAAATTATGCTTCCATTGCTATGTGAGTTTTCTTTTAATAAAACTGTACCAAGCAGTCATTGGAAGAATTACTGCTAATATAATCAGATGTAGATCCATTGAAAATTTTTAATCCTTGGACTATCCAAAATTGTAATTGCAAGATACATGATACCAGCAGATACCTCCACACACCTATTACCATGTATGTACTAGTACAGAGAGTTTCCCTTGATGAATTTTCCTATGTGGTTCATGTTACTGATTATTGCAAAATAGTTAGCCTCAGTCACTGGAATTTCTAGCTTTCAGGTGTTAACCACGGAGTCTTAAACTAAACATTGCAGTTGAAAGTAAATTCTTACCTTGGATGCTGTATTTACATATGCAAGTCAGATTTTTTTTTTTCCTGCTTGTTCACTATATTTATATAAAATATATACAATTGAATCTTATATATATATATATATATATTTGGCTGAGGCCTTGAGTAACCTGTACTAGTGGGAGGTGTC
This sequence comes from Eubucco bourcierii, assembly GCA_013396675.1. Classification (NCBI taxonomy): domain Eukaryota; kingdom Metazoa; phylum Chordata; class Aves; order Piciformes; family Ramphastidae; genus Eubucco; species Eubucco bourcierii. The sequence goes on along the minus strand of VWZE01009747.1, from coordinate 16,573 downwards.
CCTGCCTATGGCAGGGGGTTGGAACTAGATGATCCTTGAGGTCCCTTCCAACCTTACCATTCTATGATTCTGTGATTCTATGATATTGTGCTTGATATACTATAAACATATATAGTGTATATGGTGGTGAGGTGTTACTGAGTTCAGTTACTGCACAGAATGCTGGTTACTACCGAATCTGTTCAAACTTAGAAGGCTCTTTTGTAGGGTATTTTAATGCGAGGAATACAGCTAAGAACAGTCCTAATGAATAACAAAATTTAGTTAATGAATAACTGACTTGGCTAATAGTTTCATCCGTGAATATTAACAGTATAGTGTAATTTTATATACTCGTGCATGCATTTGTTTGTAGCTGGAAGATCCAGTGTCTTCGAGATACGATGCGTTTTCCTGCGTTCTTCTTGATTAGTAAAAGTAGAGCACCTGTTGTTAGACAGGTAATATACTATTGAACATCAGCATGTAACTTTAAACCGGACCTGACATGTTGCCTGAGAGATAAAAGACACAAGCAGAATGCATTGAATTTAACTTTCGTAGGTGCTTAGAGTTTGAAAATAATAAATGTGATAATAAATCTGAATAAGTTAGTTATGGTGTTCTTTTGCTAATAACTGTCACTAATTAATTTTTTTATCTTTTTTTGCATGGAGAAATTTGTAATGCATATTTGTGCATGCTCTGTTCTGTTTGAAATCCTTTTTGTCTTAATTACAGTCCAGAAAAAGCTTGGCTTCATTTCCAACCTATGTTGAAGGTAAGATAATTCTACAAATTTTTTTTTTTTTGGACTTGCAAAAATCCTATATTTAAAATTTATAAATTTTTATTTTAATTTATTGAATAGAAAAGCTGCTGGGATTGGGTATACTGATTTATATTAAACTGTCTCTAATCTACAACCCGAGTTAAATACTACTATGCTTTTTTAGGAAATTTAGAAACATGGAGCTTTTATTTTTTTCAGTGTTTCATTTATAGCTTCTGTTTCAGTTCTGCTGTTTTCTGTCAGTTTCACTTAAGACACTACTGATTTTTTGCTGTGGTATTTACGTAACACATACGAATGTGTGAGAAGGAGAATAGGCTAGGTAAGAAAACTGTTGTGCTTCCTCCAGTTGATCAAACTCAATCTGATCTCAGATGTATTGATTCAGCCGAACTGAATTAATTGGATTAATTGGCAGACCTGCCAGGGAAAATCTGCACTGCTTTACAGCTGCTTGTCCCCTAGTTAGATAGTGCTTCCTGCATAGATTTAAGGTTGTGTTTGTTCAGCAATTTATTCAAAACAATGTGAAAAAACAAGCTGCCTGCTTCATGAACTGCTGTAACCTTTGGTATGAGTATGCATCCTCTGTGTACAGGAAGACTGCATGCTGTAAAACTCAGTTACTTCATTATGAAAGCATGACAGAAGCAGAAGATTTGAAGCTTCATCTGTTTTTTTATTCCCCTGGCAACAGTTGCTGCATGTGTTTGGTGAAATGCCAGAAATACAGTTGTTGTGATACGTCATTTAGACCATCTTGGAACTCCCTGGATTGCTTTACAGTATGCTGTGTTGAAACGGTTATGTCATCATTCTCCTTAGGCTACAAATTTATCATTGGTTTAGCTTTCAGTGTATGAGCTGCGTATTTTGGAGTCTGTGAACAGAATGTCAAATAAAGTGAGTTTCATATACTATTTTGAAACTACCTGAGCTTCAGAGTTTTGCAGCAATCAGGGATCTCTCATAGAACCGAAATTCATCTCATAGTGGTAACCTTGTGTTTCAAGGGCTACCTTAAATAATCTCCTCCTTTAAAAAAAAAAAAAAAAAAAAAAAAAAAATTCTTAGATGCAATTTTTTAAAAAAAAAAAAAAAAAACCAAAAAAAGTCAATTTTTTTGCACTAACAGTCCAAGAAAACTTGCTGGCACATATGCTGCACTTTCATTTAGATAATAATTTCATTGTCTAGAGGTATTAAATGGAGGGAGGATTTTACAAAAAGCAGTGCTGTCTGTGTGGTCACCTCTGACAAAAACAGAGCACATATCTGTTTTGTTTTTAATATGCTTTCTTCTAAGAGTCTTATCTACACATTTGTTAATCTGTTTTTTTGTTTGTTGGGGATTTTTTGTTTGTTGGGTTCTTTTCAATGTTTTGAGCAGAAGTTTTTATGTTTGATCAGAAATTGAAGCGGTGGAAGTGGTGAAAAGGTTTTGGGATGATGAGTAACAAAGAGCAACACTTGAAATGCTGTATGGTCAGGACTGGAAGAGTGTGCAAATACGTAGCACACTTTTTTGTGGCTTTTTTGTGGCTTTCAGATTTTTCTGGCAGCAGAAATTTCCATAAGGAAAAAATTCTGTTTCTATGGGTCATGTACTTGAAAGTGGTACGTTAATTTTGACAGTTTTGCAGATACATAGTATCTGAACAAATTCTTCACACAGGACATATGCATCTTAAAATTACTGATACACTTTCATATTTAAAGAAATCACAAAGGAGGCAAGCATGCTTATAAAATTTATACTGCTCTGTGCAATTTCGGTGTGATAACTATCTCCACTTCTTTCTTTTGTTATTTTAATCCTAATAGCAACTTGCATTTTTTGGGGGTCAGAGCTACCCATGTTCATTCTCAGATGTTGCTAATCTATTAAAACAAAATCAGCATTCTGAATAATATTAAAGTTTAAACCCCATCACCTTATGTCTCAAGATAGCCTTTGAACCAATAAAAATTCCATTCTGGTATTGCAGAGGTTTTACTTTGTTCTTAGAGGGGAAAAAAACAACTATAAACAGTTTAATTTTTGGGTGATTAAATGTGGAAACTCATACTATTTAGCATACTTTAAGATGATTTGCACTTCTCTTGAACATGAATTGGTTTTTTTTTTTCGTATGTCTGAGAAAACAAGAAGCTCTGTACATTAACCAGCCTGCTTTTTGGATCATGATGATTGTAGCATGTAGCAAGGTGTTAAAGTAGAACACTGTCACATATAAAATTTTTAGGTACATTTTGCAAACTGCAAAGCAGTTACAGATCATGAACGTTGCTTTGAAAGGATTTGCGCAGTTAGGCAATGAACACTTCACCCTCCCTTTATAACTTTCCGTAGAAGTAGATGGGAGTCAAATCATGAATAATCTATAGGAGTGCCATCAGGAAATCTTGTCCTCTCCACATTTAGCAACGTTTTTATTTAACTCTGTACCTCAGTGCCCTTGTTGAGATAAAAAGTGATTATTTTAAAGGTCTATGGCTTACAAACACGTTGCTTAATTGTGTAATCAGTCTTCTTGATGAGGTAAGACATGCTGTACCTGTAAAGCATTCCTGGCAAGGTTCTGCCTGTTCTGCTAAATGTGGCTAATACACAAGCAAGTGATTGATGGCTGGTTTTGTATTGCACCCTTCCTCTTTCTGTTTGTGAGTGTTGATCTTAGAATTACAAGGCTGGTTTTGGTGTCTGAAAGGCAAATTGAGTAACTGTGTCTGTCCCTTTGATATAAGTGAAAAATCACAGAGATTGTTTTGCACCAGGGTGATCCCTGCTAGCCAAGAATAAACTATTTTGAACATTACAGCTGTAATGAACTATTGTGGAACTTACAGATGTAATGACATGGCAAAGTTTTGGTAGCAGGGTGGCTGCAGGGGTGGCATCTGTGAGAAAATGCCAGAAGCTTCCTGTGTATCTGACAGAGTCAGTGCTACGTGGCTCTAAGATGGACTTGCTACTACTGGCCAAGACAGAGCACATCAGCAATAGTGGCAGCATCTCTGTGGTAACTTATTTAAAAAGCCAGAAGAAAATCTATGTGTTAACAGCAGTTGTGGTTGGAGAGAGGGGTGAGAATACATGAAAGAAACAACTCTGCAGACAAAAAGGTTACCAAAGGAGGGGGAGGAGATTTTCCAGGCATCATAGCAGAGATTCCCCAGCAGCCCTTGGTGAAGGCTGTGGTGAGGCAGACTGTCCACTTGTCTGGATAGAGCAGATATCCACCTGCAGCCCATGGAAGACCCCATACTGAGCAGGTAGATGTCCAAAGGAGGCTGGACCCCATGTTCTGGAGCAGTCTTCTAGTAGGACTTGCTCCATGAGGGACCCACGTTAGAGCAATCCATTCCTGAGAAACTACACCTATGGAAGGGACCCATGCTGGAGCAGTTCATGAAGAACTGGACACACAGTGCAGAAATTCATGGACAACTGTCTTCTGGGGGAGGGATCCCACACTGGAGGAGGGGAAGATTATAAGAAGTCCTTCCCTTGAGGAGGAAGACTAAGGAGGCTTAATTGCTTGGTGAACTGACCATAATTCTTATTCCCCATACCCCTGAACTGTTGCTGGGGAGGAGGTAAAGAAAATAGACAGTAAAATTTGGCATAGGGAGAAGGAAGAGGTGGGGGGAAGGTGTTTTAAATTTTAGTTTTATTTCTTATTATCCTGCTCTGATTTGATTGGTAATAAATTAATTTCTGAGTTGAGTCTGTTTTGCCCATGATGTTAATTGGTGAATTACCTCTCCCTGTTGTTGTCTTGACTCATGAGCCTTTTTGTTATGTTTTCTTCCTACTGTCCAGCTGAGGAGAGGGAGAGTGAGAGAGTAGCTTGGTGGGCACCTGGCAACTAGCCAGGGTCAATCCACCACAGATATTCAAAGCATTTGTTTGGTGTTTTGTACCTTTGAAAGTAGAGGTTGCCATATCATCATGGAGGATTTGCAGCCGTTAGGTGCAGGATGAAGCTGTCATACTGCTGCTGGTTTGCTGTTAATTCAGAGTGATTTTCTTCAGTGATTGCTTTCCTGTGTTACAGTTCCTGGACCCTGCGATCCTGAAGACTTGATCGATGGAATCATTTTTGCTGCCAATTACCTTGGCTCAACTCAGCTCCTTTCTGATAAAACTCCCTCGAAGAATGTGAGAATGATGCAAGCTCAGGAAGCTGTCAGCAGGATCAAGGTGAGGAATAAGGCACCAGTATGTGAAGCACCAGGAAGTAAGGTTGCAGATACGGACTTGTAGCATATGCAGTTCCTTTTTCAGGTGAGGTTATCTGTGATTTCAGAAACGTTAACTGCCTCATCCTCCTTTCTGCAAAATAAATCACATGCTTAATGCTACTTTGGGAACAAGACTGATAAGGACAAGTTGCCAGTCGTTTTAATTCCCTATAGTAACACTTGTGCCATATACTTTAAGCTAGAATCTGAAGTGAGTTGTAGTCTAAATTATTTATTACATGAGTATTGAGGGAAAAATGTTTAGGGTATAACTATTAAGTACTGCAGTAGCATCTGGCTTGGCACTTGATGCAAATGGTGCTGTGGTTATTTCTGCAGTTGTTTTTGACCCTGCTGTTGATACTAGTTTCTCCACCATACAACAGCTTAGTTTTTTTAAAAAAAAAAAGGAGGAGGAAAGGCCTTTTTCCATAAAAAGATGTATGAAAAAAAAAATTAATCTAATACGCTTGTTTTGTTTGTTTGGAGAAAAGAACTGCCCATTGATTTCTGTACAGGCTGCAAGAAGCAATGGGCATGCTCTTCTATTGTCAATTACAGTGATGACATTGTCAACTTAAACTAAGATGTGTGGATGAAGTATTGCACCATATTAGAGGACACTGCTATCTTTACAGGGCTGGGTGGTGGGAACACAGCTTCGTCCTCTGGTAATTCAGTAAATGAACACAATCTCACTTGAAAGCTTTCCTTAGTTTAGTGTATGAGTATTCCTCTTCTGTGTCATTTATTTTGGATTCCAACTCAGACTATATGTGCAGTTGCATAAAAGAAAGGGATAGAGATGACATGTTATGTATAACATCAGTTGCACTATCTATTAAGACTGACTGAAATTTTCTATCTATGTTATTCATTCCAATGTTTCCTATTCCAGGTGTTCAATTAGGTCTATGTATGAAACTTTCATAGGGAACCTCCAATTAAAACTCTCAAAACACTTCAAAAAATTACAGTTTTGGTGATGTACAAACACAGAAGTTCTTAAACAATTGTCTTTGAAAATCACTGACACTCCAGTGTTTTAGAGGGAAAAGGAATGTGTAGTGTTACAGATAATTAGTCTTCTGACATCTCTTTAGAAGTCATCACATAAAGCAAACACAAGCAAGTACTAAGACTTTTGAAAAAGAATTATTTATCTACGTTCATTGGAAACTCTGAATTCAGTGATATTTTTAAAAAACCTTTTTCACTCAGCTCTTTCAACTCTGCAGATTTGATGTGTTCTTCTCAAAGCGAGAGTGGAGGCTCCCTTACAGAGTCTTTTTCTTTTCTGGTGTGAGCTGTGCCTCTGTTAGTCTCCGTATGTTCTTTACTGATGTTTGGCCACATGGTAGAAAATTTATCTGATTTGAATGCAAAAGTAAAGTAAGATAAAAGAAGGGAGAGAAATAAGAACTTCAGTGAGGCTGGATTTAGGAGCAATTCATGAGTAGAGGTTGAAAGGAAAGATAAACATGAAATGTTATAGGAAATTGGCATCAGGAGCTGAACTTTAACCTGGGGCTGGGCAGAAAGTTAGCACCTAGGAAGGAAAGCTTTCATAGGAATACACAATGAGCAAAACTTGAAGGAGTGTGTTAGAGAACACTGAAATAGAATTGATTCAAAGCAGATGTATTAGGTACAAGAGTGTAGAATCTTTTGCTAATAGTAGATGTATTTCTTAAAAGTTCATCAGCAGAGTAAAGTTCTTTCAGAAGATTCTGTTATGCCTCAGTGCTGCTCTGCCTCAAAACAAAAAATCTGTTTAGCTCATTTCACTCATAAAACCCATAAATTATATGTCTCTGTAAATCAGCAGGCATGCGTATTCTAGGTTGCAGTGACTTTGTCTTACGATGGAGACCCAAGTAGTTGCACTGTTGGCCTGGTAAAACACCAGCTGGTGGGTGTAATTTTCTGAAAATGTAAGCATATTTCAGAAAATTATTGGCTTACTGCATGACACACAACACCATTGTGCACTTCTTTGGCAGTTACTGCTTTTCTGCTTCTTCAGGAAGCTCAGGCAATGTAAATATACCTCCCTGCACCTTAGGGTCTTTGCATTTATTAGGGTTGGTTTTGGATGGTTTTGCTGATTGCCAGTAAAGCTGAATTTTTTTAGTGAGAATTTCGTGGTGACAGATGGAGTTCCTGCTGCCAGATTCATCACTGCATGAGATAGCCTTTAGCCTGAACGTTTGAAATGCTGCTCACACGATGGCTGTGACATTTGTGCCCTACTCGTCTTTGTTTACAGAGTGTTAGGTGTTGCATATGAAACATTTCTCTGCAGTTAAAGAAAATAAAGGTTATGAATAAAGAATGAGCTTCTTAAAATTTGGAGACTTGGAGCTGAGATCATCAAAAAGAGAGGAAGAGCTTTGTTTAAGCCCCAACACCCTGCTCCATGTGCACGTACCTTCTATATGACTGTATTCCTTTTTAATTTAATAATTTTAGCAGGCTCTTCTGACCACATATTAATTCATTTAGAATATGAAGAGATTTTGAGAACAGCTCTCCACGCTGCTTCTTTAAACAAGTATCTCCCAACAAGAGCTGGGGACATTCTTGCTTTGGTGTTCATCTCTGTGAAGTCCAACTAATTTAAAACAGATACACTGTTTTGAAGGCATTCTTCAAATATACTCATTTTACATTTCCACTGGGAGGTACTTTTAATAACAGAAAAGGTATTTCACTATTCATTGTCTCATTTTTTTCAGACAGTGCAGAAAGAAGTGTCTTCTCACATTTTACTTGGAGTGGATCCATAATACTTTTAACAGTGAAAAAGCCGATGTTCATGGCTACAATTCACAGCTGATCTGCATTGTTGTGTTTCACACATGAACTAACAATTAACTTTAATTTTATTGTTCATCAGCAGATTTGAGCAGTGTGGCAGGTTTGAATACTTCTAGATAACAACCAATATAATTACCAAGCGTAGTGTAAGATACAGGCCACATGTGGATAGTATTCTGCAAATTTTGTTAACTCATTGTCATAGAATCATGGAATGCACTGGGTTGAAAAGGACCTTTAAAGAAACTCCCCTGCACTGAACAGAGGCATCCTCAACTTGACTAGTTTGCTCAGAGCCCTGTCAAGCCTGACCTTGAATGTTTCCAGGGATGGGGCCTCTACCACTTGTTCCAGCATTCCACCACCCTCATAGGCAAGAGCTTCTTCCTAATGGCCAATCTAAATCCACCCTTCTCTACTGCTACATGACCTTGTAAACAGTCACTCCTCAGCTTTCCTGTAGGTTCCCGGGAGCCTTCTCTTCTCCAGGCTGAACAACCTCAACTCTCTCAACCTGTCTGTGTAGGAGAGATGCTACTGATCATCCTTTTGGCCCTCCTTTGCACCCACTCCAGCAGGTGCATGGTCTTCTTGTGTTCAGGGCCCTAGAGCTGGACACAGTACTCAGGATGAGCTCTCACTAGAGCAGAGCAGAGTGGCAGTATCACATCTCTCAACCTGTTGGCTGCACTTCTTTTGATGCAGCCTAGGGAGCAGTTGGACTTCTGGGCTGCAAGTTCTCACAACCAGCTTTTTGTCCACCAGGACTCCCAAGTCGTTTTCCACAGGGCTGCTCTCTGTCTCATCATCTCCCAGACTGTATTTATAACAGGGATGGTCACCTAAGTGTTCACCGAGCTGCAGTGGGTTTAAACTGGCAGAGGGGAGATTTAGACTAGATGTTAAGAGTAAGTTCTTTACAATGAGGGTGGTGAGACACTGGAACAGGTTGCCCAGGAAGGTTGTGGATGCTCTCTCCCTGGAGGTGTTCAAGGCCAAGTTGGACGAGGCCTTGAGTGAGCTGTACTAGTGGGAGGTGTCCCTGCCTGTGGCAGGGGTTTGGAACTAGGATGATCTTTGAGGTCTCTTCCAACCTTACCATTCTATGATTCTATGATTCTATATATGAATACATTTAAGACATCTTTGTAGCAACAGTGGAGGCTGGATGGTTATAACAATTTGTAGTTGTGGAAAATGCTATAAGATGTATAGTTATATTTAAATTATATTAAATAAAATGACTCTGTATTTTTTTTTCCCAAATATTTGTTTGGATTAGGTTTTTCTGTTTTTTCTTAGAAATTCCAGAAATTTCTTGATTCCAGTTACAAAAATAACATGATGATAGAGGATTTATCTGATAAAATGTCTTGCGTAGAATTATCCTGATTTTCTTTTTTCATGGATGATAACTTCTTTTTATGATGTTTCTGTGCAGTGTTAAACGACTTATTAAAATTGGCTGCTCCATATCATTGCATTAGTTTTGTGAAATATTTGAAAGTCACTCTTCAAAACATTAAAATGCTACTTAGATGCTTTCATTGCAAGAGCAGAACTTTCAGTAAATTTAATGATACTGTTTGAATTGGTTTTTGATTCTGCTTTGCAAACCTCTAAATTGAGGATTCCTCCCCACCCTTTTCATCCTTTTGGCCTGTGCTTTACTACTTTTGTGAGATCCATTACTCTGTGAAGTTTGAGAATGGGACAGAGATTGGAGGAAAACTGAAGAGGAGCTTGATTCTGGGAAGTTCTTTCACACTCATTATCTTTCTCACTGGTGTCTCACAGCAGGCAGCCGTTACTCTAGAACAGTATATCATTTCTGAGTACCAATGTAAGTTAATATTCATGTGATGAAGAGTCTGCAGCATGGGGCTGTTCTAATGGCTTTTGCCATTGTGTTTGCAATCAGCAGGCTATCAAGTATTTCTTAGTTTGAAAAAGGTGGCTAAAAGGTAGTGTGAGAATGTTTATGTTTGTAAATAAGTAGCACAGTCTAAAGTCTCAGTGAGTGCTCCTTTCAGGTTTGTTTAGACATATCCTGGAAAAATTAAATCATGAGCATCAGTATAAAATATTTGACATGTCATGTGACTGAAGCTTCCTGTTTGTCCTTCATAAAAGTAGTTAGCCATAAATCTGTAAGAAGCCTGTAATAGTAAGGATACCTGTTAGTTACCCAGGAAGTTGTTACTGTCAGTAGTAAAGAGACCTGCCAGCCTGGTAAGCATAGCATTTCTTCAGTAAGCAGGCCTGTAAGTTCAGTTCACCAGGGTTTGAACTAATAAATGCAAGAGGTAAGAATGATACTTATTTGTATTGTTATTGTTGCCAGTGTAGTACCAAGCACGCAAGAAATCAGTTTGTTACAACATGTTGATATATCTCTGGATGTAAATGAATTAAACTACTTAGTGATGAGAGAACTGCTTTTGGGTGTTTGTGGAACTGAAGTACACATTCACCACCACCTTGAAAACGTGGTAGTGTGGACATGTCTTGGTGAAGGTGTCAGAGGAAGACCTGTTGTCCAGGTACCTAATACTAAGATCAGCATGGGTGTATTTGCACAGAATGGGGAGAAGATAGAGGTGCAAGTTACCTTCTAACGTTTTGCTTTTCCAGGAAAAAATAACATACAGTTTTAGGGAGGCTGTTTATTGGAGACTGTATGAGATCATTAGGAAAATCGAATCTTTGGCTCTGAATAGCTGAGATAATAATGGTTAAGGTTCTTCTGTCACATTTTACATTGTTTTTCTTCAAAAGAAGTAGCACCATGGATTGCGCTGCTCTAAATGAGAGGAAGCTCTGTGGTTTTTCCTTAAAACAAACAAAACTAAAGAACCCACCCCACAACTCAACATGCAAATTGCACAAATAAACCCTCTTGTTGCAAGTAACATTTTAAATGAAAAAAGTAAGTAATTAAATACTCTTCTGGTATGGTTTCTTTTCAATTTTAAAAGTAATTATACTAAACATGAAAATTGTAGTCATTTGGAATCCAGAAAGTAAAGGAGGAAGCTAATCTAAGCAGGGGACTAGCTCAGAACAGCTAATAGCCTGTGATCTCTGGCATTAGCATGCAGATTCCGTCTTGACTTGGAGTCTCTGTAAGTTCTTCTCTAACTATTCTCCTGTCTCTGTTTGTTCCATGCTAAGCAGATGGCCCAGAAATTAGCCAAAAGCAGGAAGAAGGTGCAGTACAACTTCCATTAGCTTGATGTTATGCCCGTTCTTTTGTTTTCTGGATTTTCTTTAATTTTCTTTTCTTTTTCTTTTTATTTTTATTTTTTTTCTTTTTTGGCTTTCTTTTTATTTTATGGGTTTTTTTTCTGCATCCAGCAAGTTTGTTTTTTTCAGATTTATTTCTGAGTCACCATACAAGTTGACATTTCTCAAAAATCAGTTGCCTGGTTGGCCATTTTTTGTTGCTTATCATTAGCCATTTCACATTAGAAACAGAGTAAAGATTGGATTTATCAAATGGTTAACAGGCAGTACCTAAAATGCTCGCTAAGGAAACCCAACTAACATGGCAAAGGTTTTTGACTCTGTAAAATGATAAATCATTTGATTTTTTTTTTTTTTTTTATCTTTCTACATGAGTGCTTTGTTTGATTCATGGATGTGTTGAATTGCTGGATGCAAAAAAAGAAAAAAGTTTATGTATATACATACACAGTAACATGCTGAGATCGGCTCATCTTAGTAATGTTTTGCTTATGGAATTTTTAAGTATATTCTTTAACTTTTTTTTTTTTTTTTTTTTAATGCAAGTGTTTGCTTTCTGCTAAGAAAATAGAAGTTCTTCAGTGGGTTAGTGCTTGAATAATAATACATTGTCTGACTGTGAAGGGCTACTTATCAGAACTGCGTTATGAATTGCTTAAATTACCTGCCTATGGTACAAACTTTTCTTTTGGTCTTGGCAGTCATTGTTAACCTGTATAGAACTTCTGGTAGGCCTTTCTATGTCTTCTATGAAAAAGCTTCTTTAAAGTGGGATTCATAATGTGGAGAAAATGAAAGAATAACTTTGATTTTCATGAAATCTTTATATAGTTCATGGTGCAGTGAGGTATAATTTTACTAAATCAAGAAAAATATCAGAGAAGCTTTTATGGGGCTAATAATTTTCCAATTAATATCCAATTCACATTCTCATGTATGTATAGAGTTTCCACATCTTTGTGTTTAGCTTCTGCAGTCTAATACTCTTATCTTGCATTGCTGTTCAGTTGACTCTGTCTTCCTGCACCTTTGTTCATGAGCTAACACCATTAGTAAAGATGTTATCTATTGAGTTTGTTTGACTCTAATCCATTGATTTGCAGGCTCCAGAAGGTGAATCTCAACCTATGACTGAAGTGGACCTCTTCATTTCTACACAAAGAATAAAAGTGCTGAATGCAGACACACAGGTATGGAGAAAGATGCTTTTGTCAGTGTTGTGGGAGTAAGCTACTGGAATAGATTTTTTTACCTACTTGCCAAAATTTGTCCTTCAAAAAGTCTTGGCCCTTGTGTTTCCCTTCAGGATTTCCTAGTAAGAAACCAATACTCAAGAACTGTGTCATGCATGCAATTCTTTGATGTGTCTGAGTGTAGAAATTACTAGAATTTGCAGGTTAGCAATTGCAGTCAAGTCAGTACGTATGAGCCATGATGCACTAAGTATTGATTATGCCCAGAATAGCCCAAAATGTCTGCTTGTGATATTTTTAAGTTCATAGTCCTTTGCACAGGGATGCCTAGCAAATTCAGCTTCTGATACTGAGGTCTTTGTGCTTTAATTTATGAAAATTGTTCTTTGCTTTGCTTTTTGCAAGTAAAACTCTTGTTTTCACATCATTATCTCCCTTCAAGCATGACAGGTATTACAGACCTCGCTTAACAGAGATCTTACATCGCCATTTCTTTGTTTTCATAATAATAGGTGTGGAATAACAACTTAGTTGAAACAGCTGCTCATGTTGGGTTTTTTTGTGTTCCTCAGGAAACCATGATGGATCATCCCCTGCGCACCATTTCTTACATAGCAGATATAGGAAACATCGTTGTTTTGATGGCTCGCAGACGAATGCCAAGGTCTAACTCCCAGGATAATGTGGAAGCATCTCATCCTTCCCAAGATGGAAAGAGGCAGTACAAAATGATTTGCCACGTCTTTGAGTCTGAGGATGTAAGGAATTTCTCTGTTTTGTAATTTTCTAAGGGCGGAAATGTAAGCATGTTTTGGCGGGCAAGTGGCCTTGGTTGTTATTTAACTGCAACTAAAAATTTCATTTAAGCAGAGGAACTTGGCTTCTGTTTGCATGTTTGGACCCAACATTTTGTTCACAAAAATGGTGTTTGTGGAAGTTCTTGGCACTTAAGGTCCTTCAGTGCCTTCCAGTAACTGAGAATAGAATCCAGTTGCCACAGGTTACAAATACCAGCTCAGATTCTTCATGTCAGTGCAAAAAGCCTGTCAGAAATGCTTATTCTCTTAGGTAAATTGTAATCCCAAGTCTTGCATCAGGGATCAACCACTGATATATTCTAGAAAGCTTTTCTTGCTTTTCTTTTCTTCTCTCTCTTTTTTTTTTTTTTTTTTTTCCCTTAGAAGAGGGAGAGACTTATGATAGGGAGTAGTAGTTGCTGACATCATTATCAAAAAGCTCTCAAAGCAAGTTTGTTATTCCAGCAATCCCAAACTATGCTAACTAGAGACACAGATTAGTGAATTTTAATCTATTATGCAGGTTACTAAGTTACCTTATATAGGACCCGATATTCTGTCTTGACAAGCAGTGTGTATAACTTGTAGATTGAAGTAGCTAAATACGTAGTTGTCAGGATCATAATCAAATTAACCCTAATAATTTTTTTTGGGAAAAAAAAAAATCTCAGTTTTAAACCTTCCAAATAGCAGGGTATTGCTTAAGAGAAGTAAGATGAAAATATCAGTCTTATAAAATACTCATATCTCTTCCACTCCACAGTGTATTATCAAAGACTTTGGGATGGGAAGATTTTCTTGAATAAGCAGCTGATTTTATGTAACAATGATTCTGTTCTAAACCCGTATCTAGATAGATTATATGTATATGTATGAACCACTGCTGAGGATAAAAAGGACAAAAGCACTCAGAGAAGTGATCTAACAAAATTTTGAAAGGGTGCATTAAAAAACATGGATTTCCACACCACCCCCCATAGTGTTTTTTCAATTTTGTTAAACCTTTCAGAAAATTAAAAAAGTAGATAATGAGTTTTTTGCTTAATATCCTTGAGATGCTGCCCACTTCAAACTGTATTTCTAGTCAGAAGTTTGGGCACTGCTATCTCTCTTACTGGTCAGTTGAAAAGCAGTAATCAAACTGTTAGATGCCAGAGGATGGGTCTTGCTTTTCTTTAGTGTGAGGTAGCCTGACTCTGATTCAGACTCTTTGGAGTGGTTTCCCAGGCTGATGACATGAATAGTTGCCTAGTTGGAATTTATGCTTCCTTTTGGGAGTCACTGGCATTACTGTCTGGTTTATTTGGATTAGTTCATATTTGTGCCAAATGTGACCCTGCTTATGCCACTAGATACTGGCCTGGAAAGAACATGCCTGTAGGTCCAATTGCATTGCTCAGTGATGTGAAAATATGCTGAGAAATCTCAGCGCGTTATATCAGATCTCCTTAGTCATGGTACAGTTCACGATTAACTTGCAAAATTTGGCTCACATTCTGAAGTGACTGAGAAAGAGTTGGAATGGAAACATTGTAGCACCCACTAGCAGCAGGGAGGTGTCAGCTTCACATCTTGTGCATCCAGTGGAGTACTACAGCCTGTTTATATTATAAAACTTACACATGTATCATTAGAACCATTTCTTCATCTGTGACAGGTGGGTATTCAGAAGAATTTGCTGAGTTACTGACAGAGAAGCTGTCAGATCTCAAGCAGATGTGTACAGAATGTGCCTTTGCTTGGAAGAATCTAAGGGAAACAACACTGGAATTTCAGATGTATTTAGATGTATTTAGAGCTGAATCATAGAATCGGCCAGGTTGGAAGAGACCTCCAAGATCATCCAGTCCAACCTATCACCCAGCCCTATCCAATAAACCAGACCATGGCACTAAATGCCTCATCCAGTCTTTTCTTGATCACCTCCAGCGACCGCGACTCCACCACCTCCCTGGGCAGCCCATTCCAATGCCAATCACTCTCTCTGTGAAGAACTTCCTCCTAATATCCAGCCTAGACCTTCCCTGGCGCAACTTGAGACTGTGTCTCCTCGTTCTGTTGCTGATTGCCTGGGAGAAGAGACTGACTACTATATTCTCCTCCCCATCTAATAAGGAGTTAAGGTTGTCCTTACCCCTTCTTTTGCCACTAATATATTTATAGGAACATTTTTTATTCTCCTTTAAAACAGTGGCCAGTCTAAGTTCTAAATGGGCTTTTACTTCTCTGATTTTTTTTTCCTACAGGACCTAGGAGTGTCCTTAAACTCTTCCTGGGATACCTCCCCTTTTTTCAAAAGGTGATACATGCTCTTTTTTTCCCCTTAATTCCTTTAGAAACTCCCTGCCTATCCAGTCTGGCTGTCTCCCTTGTCGGCTTGCCTTCTGGCACATTGGCACAGCCTGTTCCTGTGCCTTCAGGAGTACTTTCTTGAAGCAGGTCCAGCCTTCCTGGACCCCTTTGTTTTTAAGGGCTGTTTCCCAAGGAA
>VWZE01009746.1:0-15310 GCA_013396675.1 Eubucco bourcierii | reverse complement strand
AAAAGCTGGGTCTTAGAGGTGACAGAATGGTCAGGGGTCTTTGTCAAGGCTTGGATGGTTCCCATGAACTTCTCAAAGATCTGTAAGGATGTGCTCAGGCCTGGGAGGAGTGTTTGGGGCAGAGAGGCCACCAGTAGTGTGAGTAGGGAAGGCAGAGGGTAAGAAAAGATGACTCAGCCCAGGGCAGATCTGTGCAGGAGATGGTTGTCACTGGCTGCAGCCCAGAGGAGTCAGGAAGATCTATGTCCCCTGCCTGAGATCCCCAGGCTCAGCTCAGCTCTGACCTTCTCTGGTCAGAGGAGCAACAATTGCCATGTCAGGGCTCTGGCCAGGGACACATCTCCTTGTAGAAGGAGCAGCCATGCAGGGCTGGAGCTGCAGTTTCCCAGCAGCTGCCCCTACTGCAGGGCCTTCTTCCAGCTACACTGAGCCATCCTGGATGTGTTTCCCCAGGGCTGCCCCACTCAGCAGAAAACTTGCTGCTACTGTTTTCTGTAGGGGAATGATAGCTGGCAGGAAGTCAGCACTTTGCTTGGGGACGTGTGTAGCAGGTTCAGTTCTTTTCCTCCATGCCCTGCAAGGTGCTGTTCCCTTCAGCTCTCTGCAGTGAGGCTGTTGTAGCCCTTCTCCTGTGCTGGCAGTGGACATCCTGGGAGTGTGATTGACTTCTTGGTCTTCATGGTGCAGAATGGGGATTGGGGGCCAATAAATGCAGCCCCAGCAGGGAAAATCCTGGCGAATCCAGCATCACTCCAGCAGTTCCAATCCAATTGCTGATCCTCCTCCAAGACCCCATTACATAACTATTATGTAAACTCTCTCCCCAAAGCTGTGAAATGCTTCTTGTAACCCACTTCCCCCCACCCCCCCTCCCCCCAACTCCATCATGGAGCTATTGTGAAAACACTGCAGAGCCCAAGAACCCTGCCAAGGAGCTATCAAGAGCAAACCCAACTTACCACAAAGGAGCCATTGTGAGCAGAACCATAAAGAATGGAGACAGCATTGTAAAAATCCCTTCAAAAGCCCCCAGGAGAAGGCTCCCAAAAATCACACAAAATATTCTGAATGCTGGATGCTTTGGGAGGTTTCTTGGTTGGGTTTGGTTTTGTGAATGGTGTTTTCAATGGGGTGTTTATGGCTGTGCTGTGACAGCACAGATCCCTTCCACCCTGGCTTCTATGTGCTGTTCTTTGTGGCAGTTGGGGAATGACCAGGATGGTCACAGTCAATCCATATGATTTGTCTGCAGGGCAGCTTTGCAGCTGCCCTGACCGTGCTCACAGTGGTGCGTGGCCTGTGTGCGTTTCCTGATGTCCCTTCCGTGGGCTCACAGACATTTCATCAATGGCTTCCATGGCTCCTGACAGCTCTGGATTTTCACAACCGCCCTTCCCTGGGGTTCCTGTGGTGCTGCAGCTGGGGCTGGGATTTTGTTCCACCTTTCAGATGATAAGGGAGGGAATTCGAATTCTATCCCTCTTCTCTGCACTACTAAGACCTCACCTGGAGCACTGCGCCCTATTCTGGTGCCCCCAACACAAGAACCACAGAATGGCTTAGGTGTGTGGGGAGAGACATTGAGAGGGTCTAGAGGAAACCACAAAGATGATCAGAGGCTGGAGAACCTCCCCCATGGGGACAGGCTGAGAGAGTTGTTCAGCCTGAAGGAGAGAAGGCTCCAGGGAGACCTTAGAGTAACCTTCCAGTAGCTGAAGGGGCTCCAGGAGAGCTGGGGAGGGACTTTGGTCAAGGGCTGGGAGTGCCAAGGGGAGGGACAATGACTTTGAGCTGGGAGAGGGGAGAGTGAGAGCGGAAGAAATTGTTGAGAGTGAAAGTAGGGAAACACTGGCACAGGTTGGCCAGGAAGGCTGTGGCTGCCCCCTGCCTGGATGTGTTCAAGGCCAGGCTGGCTGAGGCCTTGAGCAGCCTGTGCAGGTGGCAGGTGTCCCTGCCCATGGGATGATCTTCAAGGTTTCTTCCAACCCAAACCAAGCTGTGAAGCCCAGAATGGTTCCTGGCCTGGGCTTTGGATGATTGTTCAAATGCTTCTTGGCTCTGCCTGTGAGGTGAGGCCTTTGAGCCAATTTAAATGACTTTTGGACATAAAGATTCCAGCGTTCGGGAAGTGTCTGCAGGAATACCGTGAGGAAAGCCTCACGCAAAGCATCTGATGACATCTTGTGCTCATCTTGCAAACAGCACAGCTCCGTGGGGTGCGATGGAGCCGTTTGTGGGGTGCTCTCTGAAGGGTGCCTGTGCCCCTGTGCCAGTGAGGGCGGCACCTCCGCAGCCGTCGCTGCTGGCGCTGCGGTGCCAAGTGCCGAGGACGTGCCCTGGCGACAGCCGCGGGCCTGCAGCAGCTTCGCGCCCCACGGGAGGGCAGAGCAGCTCTGCGGGGAAGGATCTTCCAAGCATCAGCGCTGCGAGAAGTGCGTGAACCTCCTGAGGATTTGCGGGTGGGTGGCAGTGGCTGGGACGCCCCCGGTGTCTCTTCTGAAGCACCTCAGCTGGACAGGGAGGCTGTGAAGGGTCTGGAGAATAAATCTTATGAGGAGCGACTGAGGGAGCTGGGGGTGTTAGTATGAAACAGAGGAGGCTGAGGGGAGACCTCATTGCTATCTACAGCTACCTGAAGGGACATTGTGGAGAGGCTCCTACTGGGCTCTTTTCAC
Source organism: Eubucco bourcierii (assembly GCA_013396675.1). Taxonomy (NCBI): domain Eukaryota; kingdom Metazoa; phylum Chordata; class Aves; order Piciformes; family Ramphastidae; genus Eubucco; species Eubucco bourcierii. Next base: position 12,635 of record VWZE01009746.1, on the reverse strand, counting down.
AGGTAATTGGAGACAGAACAAGGGGGAATGGCCTCAAGCTGAGGCTGGGGAGGTTTAGATTGGACATTAGGAAAAAGTTTTTCTTGGATGGTCAGTGTCTGGAGTGAGCTGCCCAGAGAGTTGGTGGAGTTACCCACTCTGGAGGTGTTTAAGGGTGATTTGGATGTGGTGCTTGGGGCTATGGTTTAAGGTGAATCTTGCAGAGTAGGGTTCTAGGTTGGACTTAGTGATCCTGAGGGGCTTTGCCAACCTGGAGGATTCTGTGATTCTGTGACCTGATGGTCCCTCCTAGCTCCCCAGCATCCAGGCAGGGCAGTAGTTGGTGCTGTCCAACACAAGGTCACTCAGCATTTCATCCTCTCTGCATCTGAACCTCAAAGTGTCACTGCTGTGGCCCGGGGCTGTGCCGAGCGCCCAGGCTGCAGCCTCCACGCAGTGCACAGCAGGCTGTGCTGTGAGGCTCCTGCAGCCCTGGCTCCTTCCCCAGGGTGGAACTGTGTGCAGTTCTGCAGCCCCCAGCACAGGAAGGACAGGGAAGTGTTGGAGTGGGTCCGGAGGAGGCCACCAAGATGATCAGAGAGCTGCAGCAGCTCTGCTGTGAGGACAGGCTACAAGAGTTGGGGCTCTGCAGCCTGGAGAAGAGAAGGCTTCCAGGAGACCTTAGAGTAGCCTTCCAGTATCTGAAGGGAGGGCTACAGGAAGGCTGGAGAGGGACTGTTGGCAAGGTCTGGCAGTGACAGGACAAGGGGCAATGGGTTTGAACTGGCAGAGGGGAGATTTAGACTGGATGTTAGGAGGAAGTTGTTTGCAGTGAGGGTGGTGAGACACTGGCACAGGTTGCCCAGGGAGGTTGTGGCTGCTGCCTCCCTGGAGGTGTTCAAGGCCAGGTTGGATGAGGCCTTGAGTGAGTTGTGCTAGTGGGAGGTGTCCCTGCCTATGGCAGGGGGTTGGAACTAGATGATCCTTGAGGTCCCTTCCGACCTTAACATTCTATCATTCTATGGAACTCCCAGACATCAGCCTGCACCACAGTGCTCCTCCCCAAGCACCACCAAGCAGCACCTGTGGGTATAGGGTCTGCATTCTGCTCCTGTGCCTAGGGCTTGCTGCTCACTGAGGACAGAAGCTGGAACCCAGGAGGTTCCACCTCAACAGGAGGAGAAAGCAGCTCCACGGAGAAGGACCCAGGAGCAGTGCTGTACAAGAAGCTATGGGACAGCAATGTGCCCTTGTGGTCTCCTGGGGCATTCAGAAAAGTGTGGGCAGCAGGTCAAGGGAGGTTCTCCTCCCCCTCCTTTCTACCCTGGTGAGGCCACATCTGGAGTCTTGTGTCCAGTTCTGGGCTCCCCAGTTCAAGAGAGGAACTGGAGAGAGTCCAGTGGAGGCTGTGAGGAGGCTGAAGGGACTGCAACATCTGTGTGAGGAGGAAAGGCTGAAAGCCCTGGGGCTGGTTAGTGTGGAGAAGAGAAGGCTGAGAGGGGAACTTATCAATGTTTATAAATATCTGAAGGGTGGGGGTCAAGAAGGAGCCAGGCTCTGTTCATGGTGTCCTGTGACAGGGCAGGAGGCAATGGGCACAAACTGGAACCCAGGAGGTTCCACCTCAACATGAGGAGGAACTTCTTTGGTGTGAGAGTGCTGAAGCCTGGAGCAGGCTGCCCAGAGAGGTTGTGGAGTCTCCTTCTCTGCAGACTTTCAAGCCCCACCTGGATGTGTCCCTGTGTGACCTGCCCTGTGTGGTTCTGCTCTGGCAAGGGGGCTGGACTGGATGATCTCTGGAGGTCCCTTCCAGCCCCTGATGTTCTGTGATTCTGTGCCCCAGGCTGTTGGCTGTCACAGCATGCCCCAGAGTTACTGCAGTCAGCATCCCTCCACCTTCTGCTACACTTTTCCCCCTTGCTTCTGTTTCCTAACCCATCTCACCTGTCTTGGTTCCCCCCCAGCCATGCACCTCAGTGGGTATCTGCTCACATCTGCTCTGCTGTTCGCTGGGCACTGAGGACAGACCATGCCTGTGTGGCTTGGGGAAGTGACTGTGGGACCCTACGTGTCTCTGCCTCTCTCTTGCCATCATCTTCAGAGAGTGGGTTGGCACCCAGCTTCAGTTTCACCCTCCCCACTTCAGTCTGTCCCTGTCCCCCAGAAGACCTCTATCATCTGTGCTCTTGCTCTTGTGGTCCTTGCTTGCGGGTAGGGTAGTGAGTAGGTGGGACAAATGGTGAGGAGAGCAGGACAATGCTGTGTCTGAAGGCTAAAACAAGAAGGCCAGAGGGGAGGTACTGCCCAGAACCTCCCCAGCTTACCCAGCACTCCTTGGAGGGATCTGATTCTTGATTCCCAGAAGGTCTCTGTCCCCAGATGGAAGGACACACAGAGAAGAACTAGATCCTACAGCTGTGGGGACCTTTTTACCCTCTTCCCCTGCAGCTGAGTTTCATTCTGGTGTCAGGGCTTGCCAGGAGAGTGATGACCCCAGTGCAGCTGGTGCAGAGGTCCCATCACTTTGTGAGGCTTCAGAGAGGGTTTACACTGGCCAGAAGATGAGTGAGAAAAAGAGGACAGAGCCCCACGATAAGGTCTGGTGGTCATTTCTTTGTCATGACCTGCTGGGCAGGCCAGGCAGGTGGGGTGAGGGATCTGCCAGCTAGGCATGAGGAAGAGCTGGTGGGGATGTGATGGCTGATGGCAGCCTTGGCTACTGGAATCATGACTGGGTGGATTTGAGAGAAGTGCAGGAGGTAAGCAACAGGAGAGAGAGCAGGAAATCAGACTTGGGCACGTTCAGAGTTAGGTGAGATTGCAATGGAGCTGCCCTCAGAGGGCAAAACTGCCCAGGAGAGCTGCTGACTCTTCAAGGATGACCTCCCCAAAGAGAAGAAAGGCACAGGCTGGTCAGGCAAGCATGGCAGGAGCCCAGCATAGATGAACAGGGAGCCCAGGGCAGGGAGCTCAAATGCAAAACCCCTGAGTGCACAGAAAGTGAGAGCAGGGATGGGCTCCCCAGGCAACGCAGAGACATTGCCTGAATGTGCAGAGCTGGAGTCAGGGAACTCTGGCCCAGGGTTGAATGGGTTTAGGAGAGAGAGGTACACTAGCAGATAAAATTCTGGGGGATTTAGGGAACCTGGACAAACACAGACCAGCTGGAGAGCAGGCAGGATGTGGCTCAGGATGCTGAGGGAGCTGCTGATGTCACAGCAAGGCCATTCTACATCATGGGCATCAGCCAGTGAGCTGGGGACACTGGCTAGGAGCAGTGATGACAGCCCTTGGGCTGTGCTGTCATTCAGTCAGACCTGGCCAGGCTGCAGAGCTGAGTGGAAAGAAATGGGATGGAAACCAACAAGCACAAGGACAGAGTCCTGCGTCTAGGAACCAACAATCCCATGGACCAGGACAGGTTAGGGCCTGAGCTGCTGGAGATCAGCTCTGAGGAAAGGGATCCGGGGATGCTGGTGGCCAGAAGGGTGCCCATGAGCCAGCAATGTGCCCTTGAAGAAGGCCAAGGGCATCTTGGGCTGTGGTGAGTAGGCCAAGAGAGGTTCTCCTCCCTCTCTGCTCTGCCCTGCTGAAGCCACATCTAGAATCTTGTGTCCAGTTCTGGGCCCCTCAGGTCAAGAAGGAACTCAGGGAGCTGCTGGACAGAGCCCAGCGCAGAGCCCTCAAGCTGCTGCAGGCAGTGAACATCTCCTGTGAGGCCAGGCTGAGGGAGCTGGGGCTGGCAGCTGGCAGCAGAGGAGCCTGAGGGCTGCCCTCAGTGCTGTGCTAAAGATGTGCAGGGCAGTGTGGGGAGGACACAGGCAGGCTCTGCCCAGGTGTGATGGTTTGAGGCTAATTGGAATATTCTAAAGAGAGAAATGAGGTCATTGGTTGTAAAAAGAGAATAATGACAGAGTCTATATGATTTGCTAGATAAAAAGCCAAAATGTGAGCAAATTGTCCCTCTGCCCTGGGATGCTGCTTCTCTTTTCCTTTGCTCTGCTCTGATATCATCCACTACCAGATAACAAAGTGAGCTCTACTGTTTTGTGTTCTGTCTGAGAGAGGAAGAAGGGGAGAGAGAAAGGCCTCAAGTTCCTTCTGGGCAGTTGCTTTGTCAGGGAGGGAGTTTGGATTTCTGTACTATTCCTCAATTGCATCTAATTGTAAATACCTGTGCATATATTGTGGATATGCTTCTAAGTGTAGCTTTGTTGTAAGCAGAGCTTTAGCTTCTTCCAAGCCATCTGAGCTGGTCTGGTAAATTCCAATAGTCGAGGGGAGAGTTTCTTAACCCACCACAACAGGACAAGGGGCACTGGGGGCAAGCTGGAGCAGAGGAGGTGCCAGGGGAACAGGAGGGGAAACTTTGTCAGTGTGAGGGTGCTGGAACCTGGAGCAGGCTGCCCAGAGAGGCTGTGGAGTCTCCTGCTCTGGACACTTCCAAACCCACCTGGATGTGTTCCTGTGTGACTTGCCCTTGGATGATCTCCAGAGGCCCCTTCCAATCCCTAACATGCTGTGATTCTGTGATCTTTGGTAGCTTTTGGCAACTGGGGGAGGTCCTGCTGCCTGCCGAGTGTCACAGCTACCTTCAAAAAGGGCAAAAGGAGAACACAGGCAGTGCAGAGCTGTCAGCCTCCCCTCTCTGCCTGGCAAAGCTCTGGAGCAGATCCTCCTTGAAACCATGCTCGAGGGCATGAAGGCACACAAGGGACAAGCAGGGAACAGCCAGGGTAGCTTTACTGAAGGTGAATCCTGAGGGCTGAGCTGGCTGAGTGGGTGAAGCAGCAGTGCTGCTCTTGCCCCTGGCTGTCACAAGCTCTCTGACACAGCTTCCCAGGCAGACTTGCAGTGCTGCTGCTGCAGTGAGGCTCACCCACACGCTGGGCTGCAGCAGCAGAGGTGCAGTGGGTGTGTGAAGGGCAGTGGTTGTTCATCTCTCTTTGAGGTTTGGGAGGTCACACCTGAAGCGCTGTGCCCACTTTGGGGTCCTCCAATGTAAGAGAGATGTAGATATAAAGTGGAAGAGGGAAGATTGAGTCTGAGGAAGAAATTGTTGAGAGTGGGTCAGGAAACACTGACACAGGTTGTCCAGGGAGGTTGTGGATGCTCCCTCCCTGGAGGTGCTCAAGGCCAGGTTGGGTGAGGTCTTGAGAAACCTGGGCTGGTAGAGGTGTCCCTGGCCATGGCAGGGGTTTGGCACAGGATGATTTTTGGGTCCTTTCCACTCCAAACCATTCTGTGAGTCTATGAAATTGGAGAGTCCAGATGAGATGTTGGGGCTGCAGGATGAGCAGGGGCTATCAGAGCTGGGTTTTTGCTCGAAGGAGTTAAGATGGAGGAGAGAATTTGCTGTACCTAACATGTGGCCATGCCAGAGGTGCACACTGAGAAGCCAGGAGGCTGTGGACACAGATTGCAGCAAGGGAAATCCTGCTGCAGTATTGTTCCCTTTTGATTGCTGCAGGCCTGGCACAGGAAGCAGGGAGCTGGTGGGATCCTCAGCCTTGATGGATTTCAGAACTGCACAGGGCAAGGTGCTGAGCAGCCTGGTCCTGCCATGGGGTTAAACCTTGACTTATTAGGGAGTTAGGCTGGGGCCTCCCAGAGGGCTGCTCTGACCACAAGGATTTTAGGTTGCTTTCATCTCTCTGCTGTATTCCAGCTTAATCCAAACATTCTGCTGAAGAGCAGGAAAGCTCCAGCATTGTGTTTTAATTGTTGCTTTTGTGTTTAAGTTTTCTCTGTCTAGAGCCTTTCCAAAACCTTGTGGCCAGGCTGGAGCTGTCCCTAGCTGGGATAGTAGAAATTAGTTTAAAATCCTCAGCTGAAAGGAGGAGATTCTCTGTCTGGGTCCTTGTGTTCACAACATGTCCTCAGGCTGTTGTGTGCTGGCACAGTGCTCCAGAATCTTTGTGTAGCTGACCAGAGCCAGGTGAAACTTCCCTTAGTTCTGGCCTGCAGCACAGAGGCTTTACCAGGTTGTGTCTAAGCCTCGGGTTTGGTGGTCATGGATTCACAGAATGGGTTGGGCTGGAAGGGACCTTCAAGATGACCCAGTTCCAACCCCCTACCATGGGCAGGGACACCTCACACCAGCACAGGTTGCTCAAGGCCTCATCCAGCCCAGCCTTGAACACCTCCAGGGAGGTTGTGGATCACAGAATCACAGAAATGTGATCTGTGATCACATTCTGTAATTCTGTGATCCACACCCTCCCTGGGCAGCCTGTGCCAGTGTGATGGTTTGGGAGTTCCCTGCCCCCCACACTTTGTAAAATGGCCCAGGCTAGACTCAGCCAGCTGGAAGTTAAGGCCTGAAGCTCTATTTACAGCTCAGCACAATGTACAAGCAGAGATAGACACAACAGACAGGAATAGTTACAGACATAGACAAGTTAAAGGCAATACAGAAACACAACTCCCCTCCCAGAAATCAGAGACCCCAGGAGGGGCTCCCAACCACCCTTCCACCTTCTCCCCACCCCTGTACCTTACCCCAAGGTTTGCCTTATGCACAAGGTGAGCTTGGAGGATTGGCCAGGGAGGTTAGAAGAAAAGTGGTTGGTGAAGATTAATCGGCAGACAGAAGAAAGCCAGAAGCTGCTAGACCACCCCGGATGCTGTACCCCCAGAGAGAGACAGACTGACTTATCTATGTTTTGGTTTTCTTCTCTTAAACATCTCAGCAAGCCTATGAGTGAAGCAGACATCACCATGTTTTCCTTTCACAGTCTGTGGTGTAATTTTCTCTATTAAAATATTCTGATTAGCCCCAAACCAGCACAGCCAGTGTCTCCCCACCCTCACTCTAAAGAGTTTCTTCCTAATCTCCAGTCTCAGTCTCCCCTCTTCCAGCTCCTCTGGACCCTCTCCAGCAGTTCCATGTCTTTCTTGAGTTGGGGGCTCCAGAGTTGAATGGAGTACTGCAGATGAAGTCTCACCTGGGCTGAGCAGAGGGGCAGAATCCCCTCCCTTGCCCTGCTGCCCACATGTCTTTTGATGCAGCCTGGGGCACAGGTGGCTCTTTGGGCTGTCAGTGCCTGCTGGTGGCTCATGTCAAGAGCTGCCTGACTATGGGTCCTTACCTTTGTGTTTCAGTGGTTTTTGAAAAGTGGGATTTTCAGGTCAATCTGAGGGAGCAAGGATGTCTCCAAAACCCTAAGCTCAGTGCAGTGGTTCAGCAGGGGTCTGGAGGACAGGAGAGGGCTCCTGCTATGTGTTGTGTGGTGGCAGGCAAGGACCACTGCTGCCCTTCACCCACAGAACAGTGAGCATTGCAGTGATGGGAACCTCCTCAGCTCCTGTTTGAGGGGCAGGAGCTCCATGGGAGCTGTAGGTGCTCTTCACACAGGCCAAGGTGCAGCCTTATCAGCACTTCCTCTGCATCACCCATGCCCTATGCAAGGCCTCATCCTGCCTGCCCTTCTGCACAGACCTCCTCAGCCTCTTCCTGTAATGCTTTTGGCTCAGGCCAGGCTCTGGGAGGACAAACCTCACAGTCACAGCATTGTCCCCACAAGCCTCAGGGGGTGGTGTGATTGTCCCTGACCAGCATTTGGCACTGGAGGCTTTGGAGCTTTGCTCCCTGAGCTCACACCTGGCAGTTCAGATCTGCAGCAGAGTTTGTGTCTGCTTTGGGATTTGCTTTATTTTGCATAGGATGGTGAAGGGAGGATTGTGAAGGGAGTCATGGGGTCATAGAATGGTTTGGGTTGGAAGTGACCTCAAAGCTCAGCCAGTTCCAGCCCCTCACAATAGGCAGGGACACCTCATACTAGAAGAGGTTGCTCAAGGTCTCATCCAGCCTGGCCTTGAACACCTCCCTGGGCAACCTGTGCCAGTGTCTCACCACCCTCACTGCAAACAACTTCTTCCTCACATCCAGTTTCAATCTGCCCTCTGCCAGTTCAAACCCATTGCCTCTTGTCCTGGCATTGCCAGACCTTGTCAATAGTCCCTCCCCAGCCCTCCTGTAGCCCACTTCAGATACTGCAAGGCCACTCCAAGGTCCCCTCAAAGCCTTCTCTTCTGCAGGCTGCAGAGCCCCAACTCTCTCAGCCTGTCCTCACAGGAGAGCTGCTGCAACTCTCTGAGCATCTTGGTGGCCTCCTCTGGACTGGCTCCAAAATTCCATGTCTTGCTGTGCTGGGGGCTCCAGAAGTGCACACAGGACTCCAGGCTGATGAGAGCAGAGCAAAGGGAGGATGGTGAAGGGAGGGTGGTGAGGTGCTGTGCATAGCAGGAATCTGTTAGCAGAAATGAGACTGAGATGAAAGAAGAGCAGAAGTGGTGGAGCTGAAGAGCTGAGGTGGCTGAAGGATCCAGCAAGCAGGCAGTCACAGCCAGGCAGAGGAAGGCCAGCAAAGCCATGGGAGCTGGGCTGTAAACTGCTTTGCCTTCCTGGGTTTCTTCCCTTTGCTAATGTAGCTGAACACCTCTGTGTCCAGGGGGGCACCCACTGCACTCTGTTCCTCCAGTGTCTTCCAGGAGATGGCAAAAGGAATTGTGAAACTGACTGTGTAACTTTTCCAAACCCGAAGATGCTCAGAGGGCTGGGGAACCTCCCCTGTAGGGACAGGCTGGGAGAGTTGGGGCTGTTCAGCCTGGAGAAGAGAAAGCTCCAGGCAGACCTCAGAGCAGCCTGCAAGTACCTGAAGGGGCTGCAGGAGAGCTGGCAGGAACTTCTGACACGGGCTGGGAGTGCTAGGATGAGGGACAATGGCTTTGACCTGGGAGAGGGGAGACTGAGAGTGGAGAGGAGGAAGAAATTGTTGAGAGTGAGGGTGGGGAGAGACTGGCACAGGTTGCCCAGGGAGGCTGTGGAGCACAGATCTTTGATCACATTCTGTGATTCTGTGCTCCACAACCTCCCTGGAGGTGTTCAAGGCCAGCCTGGATGAGGCCTTGAGCAACCTGTGCTGGTGGGAGGTGTCCCTGCCCATGGCAGGGGCTTGGCACTGGATGAGCTTTAAGGTCTCTTCCAACCCAAACCATTCTCTGACTCTGTGATAATATAGAGAAGGATAAAGATCCAAATGTGAGAGTGGGGCAGAAGGAAGAGAAGAGATGTGTTGGAGGAAGTGGGAGAGAAAAATGATGCAGCTGCTGGAACTGATTGACTTCATTAGTAAAAAAATGCAGGAAAAAAAAAATGAAAAGCATAAAAAGGCTTTTTGTCCCAAGGGCCTGGAGCTAAAACAACTGCAGAGATTTTAGTGCAATTGTTGTGCTGTTTATTAAATGGCTTCATTATTGTGGGGCAGCAGAGGAAGAGAAGAGCCCTGTGCAGGAGCAAGGACTCCTTGTGGGCACTCCTTTAACCTCAGTGGCAACTTTGGAGCCAGTTTTTTCCTTGAGAGTTTCGATCCCTTTGGCTGTGTTGCTGGAGGTTGAAGTTTCCTGAGCAAGGAAGAGTTGACACTGCCACCAAAGCAACTCACCTGGCTCCATCCTCCTCTCTTCAGGAAGTCATCCCTGATGAAACCAGCTTCTGGTGTTGCTCAGAATTCACCTCATAGTGCCTAGGTGGTGTGGAGCAGCTCCTTGGACTGGCAACAATTCAGAGAATCACAGAATATCTCTGGTTGGAAGAGCTCTCCAAGCTCATCCAGTCCAACCCTCGACCCAGCACTGAAGGGTCAGCACTAAACCTCCCCTGGTGGAGCTTGGAACCATTTCTTCTGCTGTTGCTGCTTGCCACCAAGGAGCAGAGGCTGCCCCCTCTTCAGTGCAACCTCCTCTCAGGGAGCTGCAGAGAGCAATGAGGTCTCCCCTCAGCTTCCTCTTCTCCACTCTAACCCCATCCAGCTCCCTCAGCTGCTTCTTCCCAGCCCTGTTCTCCAGACCCTTCTGCAGCTTTGTTGTCCTTCTTTGGACCTGCTCCAGCCCCTCAATGCCCTTCTTGGAGTGGGGGACCCAAAACTGAACCCAGGATCACTTCTTGCCACACTTGGGATGTAGGATGATGGTTTTGAGAGGAAAAGCTGTTTTCTGCCTCTGCTCACAAAGGTTTTCTCTGCCTCTGCTCACAGCCCTTTGCTCTGTCCTTTGCCTTGGCTGGGACAGTTACAAGAGTAGGTCTTACCAGGCACGTTTGGTGCTGTGCAAACCACAGCCCCCAGTGCTTCTGGTCAAGTGCTTTGTCAGGATGAGATCAGCTCTATGTCCCATGGATTCTCAGAATCACAGAATGGGTTGGGTTGGGTTGGAAGGGACCTTAAAGCTCATCCAGCTCCAATCCTCTGCCATGGCCAGGAACACCTCACACCAGCACAGGTCACTCAAGGCCTCATCCAGCCTGGCCTTAAACACCTCCAGGCAGGGGCATCCACAACCTCCCTGGGCAGCTGTTCCAGTCTCTTCCCACCCTCACTCCCCAGCTTCCCTCCTGTCCTTCTGCAATGTGGTGGCAAACCTGGGCACACAGGGAGCTGTGGTGGAGGTGTCCCTGAGCTGGACAACAGGAGAATCAGGACCATGGGGCATGTTCTGCAGTATGGAAGTTTTCTATGTCTCTAAGGCTATCCCAGGCCACTGGATAAGGGAGGGAGACAATACCCCAAAGAATGCAGTTCCTCCCCAGGCCAAGCAGTGTTGTCACCAGGAGGGAGAATGGGTGCTCAGTTTGTAGATGGCTTTGCTGTCAGCTTGATTTACACTTAGGAGAGTCAGCTCCTCAGTTTAGAGAGAGACCTTGCAACGTGTGTGCTGCTGGTTGGCCAAGCCCCCTTGGGTCCAGGTTGTTGCCTTTGCTGCAGTGTTGGCTCTTACCTTCCAAGACAGGGCTCCATTCCTGGTGACAAATGAGCTCCCCTGGGGTCTCACTCCTTATTTTAAATTTTATTTCAGAGCACTTTGAAAAGGACTAAAAGGCAAATGGGTTCTGCTTGTCCTGGTTGCCACAGCCCGCTTGTGATGATAGCCAGAGATGAATGAGCAGTTGCCTAACGCTGTCAGAGGAAGAGCTCTGTCAGCCTGGCACCTCTGCCCTTTTATTTGTGAGTGATGGAAGCTGCAATGAGCAATGAAAGAGCACGTCTGGGATTGTGTGGGGAGGGGATGGCCCTTTCTTCTCCATGGTTTGGCAACCAACTGGCTGCCCAGAGCATGCCTTAGTGCCCTTCTTGGAGCTATGGCTCTCTGTGGCATCAGGAGGAGATCAGCACAAGGGAGGAAGAGAAGGGCTGTGGTGAGTAGGTCAGAGAGGTTCTCTTCCCCCTCTGCTGCTGCAGGCAGTGGAACATCTCCTGTGAGGCCAGGCTGAGGGGGCAGAGGCTCTGCTGCTTGAAGCAGAGGAGCCTGAGGGCTGCCCTCATTGCTGTGCTAAAGATGTGCAGGTTGAGTGCCAGGAGGGGTCTGTGATGCCAAATGAAGCACAAGGGCAGTGGTGGAAGCTGAGGAATAGGAAATTCCATGGAAACATGAGAAAAATTTATTTCACTGTGAGGGTGACAGAAGACTGGAACAGGCTGCCTAGGGGGGTTGTGGAGTCTTCCTCTGGAGATGTTCAAGTTCCACCTGGATGTGTTCTTGTGTGCCCTGCCCTGGGTGCTCCTGCTCTGGCAGGGGCGTTGGACTGGATGATCTCCAGATGTCCCTTCCAGCCCCTGACATTCTGTGATCCTGTGACCTTCACTGTGACACCCATGAAGGGCTCTGCTTCATCTCAGCCTTGCCCAGGCATTGCTGCAGCCTGTAAGCAACAGCAAAGCTACAAATCTGTGTTAAAAAGTGTCTGAACTGCTTGCTCTGGAGTCCAGGAGGAGTCTGCAAGAAGATGTCTTGCCATAGGCCTTATTCTTTTTAGTGTTCTCACAGCAGAACTGACACCTTTCAGCTGTTAATCATAGAACCACAGAATGGCTCAGGTTGGAAGGGACCTCAGATCATCTACAACAACCTCCCTAACATGGGCAGGGATATCTCTCAGCTAGACTCGTGCAACCTGGCCTTGAACACCCCCAGGAGGAGACCGTTCACTGATGCTTTCTGTATCCCTCAGATTGTCAGCTGCTCCTCCACGAGCACCAGATCTGACTTTGGACACCCCATGCAAGACTGCCTGTGGCTGCTATGTCTCAAAGGGCAGAAAGGAGAGTGAGGGCTGTGAGCAAGATGCTGTCAGTTCATCAGGATAGGATGCTGCAGATCAAGGCAGGCCCTCCTGGTCCTGCTCTGTGTACATTCCCTGTGCAGGGTAGCTCCCTTTGACCACACAGGCAGGTGAGATTGCCCTTGCTGGGCTGTGATCACAGAGTCACAGAAACATGCCTTTACTCTGCTCTCATCAAACACCATCTGTGTCCTGTGGACCTCTGGAGCCCCCAGCACAGGAAGGACATGGAAGTGTTGGAGCAGGTCCAGAGGAGGCCACCAAGATGCTGAGATGCTCTGAGGACAGGCTGAGAGAGTTTGGGCTGTGCAGCCTGGAGAAGAGAAGGCTGCCAGGAGACCCATGGCAGAAGGAGCTGCAGTTGCTGAGCTTCTGGTCAACATTTTGGCAAAGCAAAGACACCTGCTGTGGGCTGACCTGGGAGTGAGAAGCAGAGCTCCAGAACAAGAGAGGTGAGCCTGCCGTGCTGCTGCAGGTTCGTGTCCTTTCTCTAGCAGACAGTGGAAGGCTGCTCTAAGGTCTCCCCAGAGCCTCCTCT
>VWZE01009744.1:10894-23619 GCA_013396675.1 Eubucco bourcierii | reverse complement strand
TGAAGAAGGACATTGAGGTGCTTGAGTGTGTCCAGAGAAGGGCAACGAGGCTGGGGAGAGGCCTGGAGCACAGCCCTATGGAGAGAGGCTGAGGGAGCTGGGATTGGTTAGCCTGGAGAAGAGGAGGCTCAGGGGAGACCTTCTTGCTGTCTCCAGCTACCTGCAGGGTGCTTGTAGCCAGGAGGAGGTTGCTTTCTTCTCTCAGGCAAGCAGCACCAGAACAAGAGGACACAGTCTCAAGCTGTGCCAGGGGAAGTTTAGGCTGGAGGTGAGGAGAAAGTTCTTGCCTGAGAGAGTCATTGACTGCTGGAATGGGCTGCCCAGGGAGGTGGTGGAGTCACCGTCCCTGGAGGTGTTCAAGGTGGGTTTGGACGTGGCACTTGGTGCCATGGTCTGGTCTGGAGGGCTGTGGTGGTGGCTTGGACTTGATGAGCTTTGAGGTCTCTTCCAACCCTGGTGATACTGTGAGACTGTGAGGAGAGCAGAGCCAAGGGGCAGAATCCCCTCCCTTGCCCTGCTGCCCACACTGCTCTTGCTGCAGCCCAGCACACAGTTGCTGTCTGGGCTGCACTCACACTGCAGCCTCAGGTTGAGCTTTTCCTCACCCCACACCCCCAGGGCCTGTTCCTCAGGGCTGCTCTCAGCCATTCCCCACCCAGCCTGGAGCTGTGCTTGGCATTGTGCCTACCCAGGTGCATCACTCAGGCTTCTGCCCTTGGTGGCACCAAGGAGATAGAACCAACTTTGTGTCTCATACCACAAAACCTTCCAAGAAGAAGGAATCTGAAGCCTTCTTACTCTTCATCATCTCCCCTTCCTCCTCCTCTTGCAGAGACTGAAACCAACCAACCCAGCAGCTCAGAAGGCTCTGACCACCCCAACCCACTACAAGCTGACTCCTCGGCCTGCCACCAGGGTCCGCCCCAAGGCTTTGCAGTCTGCAGGCTCTGCCAAGTCCCAGCTCTTTGATGGCCTGGATGATGATGAACCTGCCCTCTCCAACGGGGCCTTCATGCCCAAGTGAGTTGGCTTTGCCCTCTCTAGGAGGAGGGGGTGGGGGAAGACCTTTTTTGCCCTTCTGCTAAGGTGAACTCCAAGCAGGAGGAAGTCCTAAAGTCCAGGAGTGGTTGAAAGCTGCAGAAGCAGCCAAGAGGGTTTGGGAGGTGAAGAGGTGACAGTGGTCAAGGTTAGATGTGAAGGCCAAAGGAGGTCCCCAATTGAGATCATCTCTTGACAACCTTAGACCTCTACAGGTCCTAACATCTAAAGCTGTCCTGAAGTGACCTCAGCTAGACATGGAGGCCAAAGGTGATGTCAGGCTGAGGTCACCTCCTGATGGCCTCAGACGTGGAGGCCAAAGGTGATGTCAGGCTGAGGTCACCTCTTGATGGCCTCAGACGTGGAGGCCAAAGGTGATGTCAGGCTGAGGTCACCTCCTGATGCCTTCAGACATGGAGGCCAAAGGTGATGTCAGGCTGAGGTCACCTCCTGATGCCTTCAGACATGGAGGCCAAAGGTGATGTCAGGCTGAGGTCACCTCCTGATGCCTTCAGACGTGGAGACCAAAGGAGGTTTCAAGCTGATGTGAGATGACCTCAGTGTGACACCTGAAAGTCCTAACACCTGAAGTTGTCCTGAGATGCCTTCAGCTGCAGGTGGAAAGGCCAAAGAAGGTGTCAGGTTGTGGTCATCTGCTGATACCTTCAGCTGTCTTATTGGACACCAGCAGTGAAAGCCCAGGTCAGGACTGGAGCTGCTCCATCTGTGTCCTGCCTGCAGGTGTTGAGTGGCCTTCAGCTTGCAGGCTTAGAGCCTTCCCCTGGGTGGTCCTCAAGTCACCCTGTAGGAAAGAAGAACCTTTCAGGAGAACCTTTTAAAGCTCAGCCAGGGCAAGAGCAGGCTCCAGCAGCTGGGGAGGACTTACCTTTGTGCTGAGCTTTGCTGCCCTCTGCTTTGAAGCTCTCCAGGCCTTTGTCCTTCTCAGAAGCCCTGAAGGACTCTGAAGATGACTTTTTTGGTCATCTCACGAGTTCCAGGCTTGCAGAAGGCTTCACACCTCTTGAATGTTGAGGACCAACTCTTTTGCAGCTGATTCCTGCTCCCTACCAGATCTGTTCTGCAGCTTCTGACTTCTCTTTGGCTCTTCATTTTAGGAAGAGCATCAAGAAGCTGGTGTTGAAGAACCTGGACAGCAGCAAACTCTTCTCTCCTGGCAACCGTGACAACGAGGACCTGGCTTCTCCCTCAGAGTACCCAGAGAATGGAGATAGGTGGGTTGGGCACCCCTTCCAGCTGGCACCATCTGTGGCCCTGCTTGGGTGGGCACAGCCTCTAGGTGGTGCTGACAGTGGCCTTGCTTGGGTGGGCACAGCCTCTAGGTGGTGCTGACAGTGGCCTTGCTTGGGTGGGCACAGCCTCTAGGTGGTGCTGACAGTGGCCTTGCTTGGGTGGGCACAGCCTCTAGGTGGTGCTGACTGTGGCCTTGCTTGGGTGGGCACAGCCTCTAGGTGGTGCTGACTGTGGCCTTGCTTGGGTGGGCACAGCCTCTAGGTGGTGCTGACAGTGGCCTTGCTTGGGTGGGCACAGCCTCTAGGTGGTGCTGACTGTGGCCTTGCTTGGGTGGGCACAGCCTCTAGGTGGTTCCATCTGTGGCCTTGCTTGGGTGGGCACAGCCTCTAGGTGGTTCCATCTGTGGCCTTGCTTGGGTGAGTGCTGTCAGCAGGTGGTACTGGTCATGGCCCTGCTTGGGTGGGTACTATCTCCTAGGTGGCCCTGTCTGTGGCCTTGCTTGGTTGTGCATCCCCTCCAGGTGGTGCTGACAATGGCCCTGCTTGTGCCAGGGCAGGTTGAGATTCTTCCTGAGGAGCACTTGGTACCCCTTGAGGCTTGTACAGGCCTGTGCCAGGCTACCCAGGGCAGTGGTGGAGTGGCCATGGCTGGAGGAGTTTGGGGGTGGTGGTACTGGGGCAGTGCTGGGGCCATGCTTGGCCTCCATCACCTTCAAGTCTTCCTTGAGCAGGTTTGGTGTAGGTCAGCAGAGGGGGAAGAGATTGATCCCAGAACCTCACTGTGGTGCTGGGAAGGGACCTCTGGAGCCCACCCAGGCCAATCCCAACCTGCTCCAGCAGAGCACCCACAGCAGCTTGCCCAGGGGCACCATTCCCTGGGACGGGTTGGAAGCTCTCCGCAGAAGGAGACTCCACAACCTCTCTGGGCAACCTGCTGAAGGCCTTCACCACCCTCACCCCAAAGAAGCTTCCCCTGATGCCCCTTCCCAGCTGCCCCTTGGTGCCCTGTGGCCTGTCCCTGGGTGCCACTGGGTGATGACTTCCCTCACTCTTCTGGCCCTGATGGTTCTGGGAGGGGGTCTGGGTGGGGTTGCCTGTTGCCCCTGGGGCCTGGGGCCTGTTTGGTAGCTCTCTTGAGGAGCTCCCACACCTGGTGACCTAAATCCCACCTGGATTTCACCACTCCCAACTCCTTTCTTGGGCTTCCTCCAGGTTCTTCCTATCGGTACCTCCCGAGGAGAACCACCGAGCAGATGGGGAGAGGGAGGAAGAGGAGGACCCCCAGGAGGTGACTCGTTTCTACACCAACCCCATTGCCAAGCCCATCCCCCAGAGCCCAGAGGGCTCTGCCCACAAGCACCACCACAACAACGTGGATGACACCATCGTGGCCCTCAACATGAGGGCAGCCTTGAGGAACGGCCTGGAGGGCAGCAGTGAAGATGCCTCCTTCCAAGATGATTCCCTTCAGGATGAGCGTGAAGAGGAGCCTGAGGCCATCCAGCATCTGCATCCTGCTGGTAGGACTCCAAAGGGAGGTCAGCAGGGGGTGGGGAGCTTCACCCAGACCTTCACTTGGAGGTCTCTTGAAGTCTCCTTTCTGTTAGGAGATGGAGGTGGGATGGGTTGGGTGGGAAGGAACAGCAGAGGTGATGGAGGCATGGAAGGGGTTGGGTTGGGGGCACCTTCCAAGGTGATGGAGGCATGGAAGGGGTTGGGTTGGGGGCACCTTCCAAAGTGATGGAGTCCTGGTATGGGTTGGGCAGAAGGCAGCTGCCAGACTGCTCCTGCAGGCAGCAGGCACAGCCCCAGGCAGAGCAGGCAGCTCCCAGCCCCAACCAAGCTGCCCTGGGCTGCTGCCAGCCCCAGGGGGCAGCTCCCACCTCTCTGCCTGCCCTCAGCCAGCCTCTGCCCAGCCTCCTGCTGCACAACTTCCTCACACCTGCTCCACAGCTTCTCTCCTGCAGCTCCAAACCCTCCCCCCTTGGCCTGCCCCAGCAGCTCCTGCTCCAAACTCTGGGCCCAGCTCTCTCCTGGGCCCCTTCCAGCCCTGCAAGGCCCCCAGAAGGTGTCCCTGGAGCCTTCTCTGGGCTGGGCACCCCCAGCTGTGCCAGCCTGGCCTCCCAGCAGAGGGCTGCCAGCATTTCTCTCCTCACCACCTACCCTTCCCAACCTGAGCTCTCTCCTACCCCTGCCCCCACCTTCACCTGCACATCTTCTTCTCCACTGAAGCCTCCTCTTCCTCCTGCTGCAGGGATTGTGCTGACCAGAGCTGGTTACTACACCATCCCCTCCCGGGAGGAGCTCTCTGCTTACACCAACGAGAAGAACGAGTGTGTGGTCACCGACTTCACCATCGGCCGCAAAGGTCAGGCCGGGCCTGGGGGGGCTTCAGCTGGGCCTGCCAGGGCTTTGGCAGCTTCAGCTCAGCCTTTGGCTTCCCCACCAGGAAGGGCCTCTGGGTGCTCTGCAATAGGGAAGGGCTTTGGGTAGTTTCAGTCCTGGAAAGGCTTCTGGGGGTGGTCCCATCTCTGCCTCCCCCCTCCCAGGGAAGGGCTTCTAGGGGTGGTCCCATCTCAGCCTCCTCCCTCCCAGGGAAGAGCTTCTGGGGGTGGTCCCATCTCAGCCTCCCCCCTCCCAGGGAAGAGCTTCTGGGGGTGGTCCCATCTCAGCCTCCCCCCTCCCAGGGAAGAGCTTCTGGGGGTGGTCCCATCTCTGCCTTCTCCCTCCCAGGGAAGGGCTTCTGGGGGTGGTCCCATCTCAGCCTCCCCCCTCCCAGGGAAGAGCTTCTGGGGGTGGTCCCATCTCTGCCTTCTCCCTCCCAGGGAAGAGCTTCTGGGGGTGGTCCCATCTCAGCCTCCCCCCTCCCAGGGAAGAGCTTCTGGGGGTGGTCCCATCTCTGCCTTCTCCCTCCCAGGGAAGGGCTTCTGGGGGTGGTCCCATCTCAGCCTCCCCCCTCCCAGGGAAGAGCTTCTGGGGGTGGTTCCATCTCTGCCTTCTCCCCCCTCCCAGGAAAGGGCTTTGAGGTGTCCCCAGAAGGGCCTTGGGTCACCTGGGAGGGCTTTGAGGTGGCCCCAGAAGGGCCTTGGGTCACCTGGGAGGGCTTTGAGGTGGCCCCAGAAGGGCCTTGGGTCACCTGGGAGGGCTTTGAGGTGGCCCTACAGCTGTGGGAGAGGTGGGGAAAGAAGCAGCAGGCCAGGAGCAGAGGTGGCCTGAGCTGCCTGCTGGACCTTTCCTGATGGCCTGGGTGGGTTCTGCAGGCTATGGATCCATCTACTTTGAAGGAGAAGTCAACCTGACCAACCTCAACCTGGATGAGATTGTCCACATCCGCCGCAAGGAGGTCATTGTCTACCCTGATGATGAGAAGAAGCCACCCATTGGGGAAGGACTCAACAGGTAAAGCTTCAGAGACCTCTCTGGGCACACCTTTGTACCACTACTCATCCTCTCTCCAGCTCAAAGATACCTTCTCAAGAGGTCTCCACCAGAACTGTGGCTCTCAGCTGGTGTTACTGAAGGACCTCCAGAACGTTCTTGAGCTGGAAGTTGGGTTCCAAAAAGCTTGGTTGGAGCCTCCAGCCTCAATCTAACCTTTCCCTCCAGCTATTCATGGACATAGAATCAGTCAGGGTTGGAAGGGACCACAAGGAGCATCCAACTCCAACCCCCTGCCATGCCCAGGGACACCTCACACCAGCTCAGGCTGCCCACAGCCTCAGCCAGCCTGGCCTTAAACACCTCCAGGGATCAGGCTTCCACCACCTCCCTGGGCAGCCCCTGCCAGGCTCTCACCACCCTCATGCTGTACAACTTCTTCCTAACCTCCAGTTTGAATCTCCCCATTTCTAACTTGGTTGCATTCCTGTCACTCCCTGACAACCTCAAAAGTCCCTCCCCAGCTCTCTTGTAGCCCCCTGCAGATACTCCAAGGCCTCACTAAGGTCAACTGGGAGCCTTCTCCTCTCCAGACTGAGCAGCCCCAACTCCCTCAGTGTCAAAGAGGTGCAGGAAGATCTAATTGATCACTCCTCCCATGACTAATCCAGTGTGTTATCCTGGGAGGAGATTGTTGGTTTCCACCATACCAAGCAGGAGCCAGGTGCTGGATCTGCAGAAGGACAGCACCAGGATCAGGTCTGCAGGGACCACACCTGGGCTCCTCAGGCTTCGGCATTTCCAGACTGTGTCTTTGCCACTTTAGAAGCTGCAGCACAAGCAACAGCTTCCCCAGGTCACTAATTAGGTAATTTGCAAATCTGATTACATGGGCAATAAAGTGAATCAAATACTGCTGCTGAGCTGCAAATGTCCTGAGTCATTTCTACACCATGAACCCCACACAGTAACCTTTAGCACTCAACACTGCACAGGGGCTGAACATCTGCTGGCCCTAAACTATCCTTCAGAGCCACCTCTGCTGTCTGAGAAGAGCTACTATGTCTTGGGACAAGAGGAGGACATGAAACCCTATGAAGGACAAGAGTCAGAGCCCTGGAGATGGTTGGCTCTCCACAGGCTGCTGGGACTTGCTGGAAAACACCTTTCCAACAGCAGCCCCAGCACAGCTTCTCAGATCTGGGAAGATTTGCATCAAGCCATCAGAGCAAGGTTGTGTACCTCCAGTCCTTGTCAACTTGCCTCCCTCTTGGGAAGAAAGGTTGGCTTTTAGAGTTGCTGGAGCTCTGATAGGTTGGGTTTCAGAACTAGGGAACCAAATTAGCACCACAGCATCAGGGTAGTTTCAGACCCTAGGAACTGGCCTTGTCTTGAAGGATGAAGAGACAGAAATGCTGATGGTGTTGTTTAAACATGAACACTTGACGACTNGGAGGTGTTCAAGGCCAGGCTGGAGGAGGCCTTGAGTGCCCTGTGCTAGTGGGAGGTGTCCCTACCTATGGCAAGGGGTTAGAACTGGCTGATCCTTGAGTTCCCTTCCAACCTTCCCATTCTATGAGTTTGGAGGATCAGCAAGGGAGGGTTAGAAGCAGAATGATTAATTGGGTTAACAGCAGAAGAAGCCCAGGGAGAAGAACACAGACAGAGACTCTCTGTTTGTCTCCTTTTTTAATCCATCTCAGCAAGCTTGTGAGTGAAGCAGACATCAGCATTGTTTGTTTTTCACAGCCTACAACCTCATTTTCACTAAAAACATTCCAATTAGCTCCAAACCAGCACAAGGCTTCAAGCATTGACTCACAAAATAAATACTTCCCCTGACTCCTGGGGCTGGCTCTAGCTCCAGACAGCACCCAAAAGGCTTTCAGGCAATTCCTGTCTGCTGCTGAGGCTTCTGATTCTTCCCAGGCTGCTGAGGAAAGGAGGCAGACAATCTCTGACCTTATCCTGGCTCCTCTGGATGATCTTTGTGTCTTCCCATCGTGGCAGGAGGCTTTCAGGTGCAGGCAGCACCGTGGTCATGCTGGCTCTGCAGGCCTTTCAGCTGGAGGCATTCAGAGCCTGTGCCTGCAAAACTCGAGGCAGGCAGCTCAGGGTAGAGGAGGGCAGTGAGCAGTGGCAGCAGGCAGCAAGCACAGCTGCAAGGGCAGAGCACATTGTGTCAGCTGCTCAGCTCCTTTTGATGCCCCAGAAGGGCAGTGAGCCAAGCTGG
Source organism: Eubucco bourcierii (assembly GCA_013396675.1). NCBI lineage: Eukaryota > Metazoa > Chordata > Aves > Piciformes > Ramphastidae > Eubucco > Eubucco bourcierii. The sequence goes on along the minus strand of VWZE01009744.1, from coordinate 15,720 downwards.
AGCACGTTAGGTGAAGCCACAGGCTTGCTTTGGCCTGTGTAGGGCAGAACACAGGCACAAGCTGAGCCTCTCTACCTCCTGTAGCACAGGACATGAACCAAGGCTGGGCAGGGCCTTCAGACTCGGTGCCACTCCAGGCTCTTTGTCCTCTTTCCTGCGATTGCTTCTCCCACAGCAGGAGGAGGGAGAGCAGAAAAACAGAGCTGGGCAAGGCAGGGCCTGTGTCAGCTTCTCCTGGCATGATTAAGCCTACACAGGGCACACCTGGCTCATCTTCCTCTATTTCCTTTTCTCTCTCTTCCTCTTTCTTTCCTCCTTTGCTCTCCCTTTGCCCCTCGGCTCCCCCTCTCCTTGCTCTGCCTTCCCCCTCGGCTCCCCCTCTCCTTGCTCTGCCTTCCCCCTCGGCTCCCCCTCTCCTTGCTCTGCCTTCCCCCTCGGCTCCCCCTCTCCTTGCTCTGCCTTCCCCCTCGGCTCCCCCTCTCCTTGCTCTGCCTTCCCCCTCGGCTCCCCCTCTCCTTGCTCTGCCTTCCCCCTCGGCTCCCCCTCTCCTTGCTCTCCCTTTGCCCCTCGGCTCCCCCTCTCCTTGCTCTGCCTTCCCCCTCGGCTCCCCCTCTCCTTGCTCTCCCTTTGCCCCTCGGCTCCCCCTCTCCTTGCTCTGCCTTCCCCCTCGGCTCCCCCTCTCCTTGCTCTCCCTTTGCCCCTCGGCTCCCCCTCTCCTTGCTCTGCCTTCCCCCTCGGCTCCCCCTCTCCTTGCTCTCCCTTTGCCCCTCGGCTCCCCCTCTCCTTGCTCTGCCTTCCCCCTCGGCTCCCCCTCTCCTTGCTCTCCCTTTGCCCCTCGGCTCCCCCTCTCCTTGCTCTGCCTTCCCCCTCGGCTCCCCCTCTCCTTGCTCTCCCTTTGCCCCTCGGCTCCCCCTCTCCTTGCTCTGCCTTCCCCCTCGGCTCCCCCTCTCCTTGCTCTCCCTTTGCCCCTCGGCTCCCCCTCTCCTTGCTCTGCCTTCCCCCTCGGCTCCCCCTCTCCTTGCTCTCCCTTTGCCCCTCGGCTCCCCCTCTCCTTGCTCTGCCTTCCCCCTCGGCTCCCCCTCTCCTTGCTCTGCCTTCCCCCTCGGCTCCCCCTCTCCTTGCTCTGCCTTCCCCCTCGGCTCCCCCTCTCCTTGCTCTCCCTTTGCCCCTCGGCTCCCCCTCTCCTTGCTCTGCCTTCCCTCTCGGCTCCCCCTCTCCTTGCTCTGCCTTCCCCCGCTGCAGACGTGCGGAGGTGACCCTGGACGGGGTGTGGCCGACGGACAAGAGCTCTCGGTGCCTGATCAAGAGCCCGGAGCGCCTGGGGGAGCTCAACTACGAGGGCAGGCTGGAGGCGGTGTCCCGGCGGCAGGGAGCTCGCTTCAAGGAGTACCGCCCCGAGACCGGCTCCTGGGTCTTCCAGGTCAGCTCTGCTGCTGCTCCTCCGCTGCCTCACGGGGACCTGGGGCTCACAGAATGGGCTGGGGCCTGGGAGATTATGGGCTGCATCCTAGGGGCCCTCAGGGGCTGGGGTCTGGACTCTGGGGGCTGTAGGCTGGATCCACCCAAACCCTTCTAGGTGACCCAAGGCCCCTTCTGGACCACCTCAAAGCTGTTCAAGGCCACCTTAAAGCCCTTCCAGATATCCCAGGGCTATTTAGGGGCCACCCAAACCCTTCCTGATCACCCAGAGTCCTTCAAGGCCACCTCAGAGCTTCCCAGCTCATGCCAAGGCCCTTCAGGACCATCCCCAGAAGCCCTTTCAAGGGTTGGAGACCTTTGTTGGAGTCCTTTGAGAATGGCTCCTGACACCTCTCCACCCTTTGACATCTTGTGTCCTCTTCTTCCTCTTCCCCCCAGGTTGCTCACTTCTCCAAGTACGGCCTGCAGGACTCAGATGAGGAAGAGGAAGATCAAACTGCCAAAGTGGACACCAAGAAACTCAAAACCACCCCTGTGGCCCCTCCAGGGCTTCTCCCACCACAACATATGACCCTCAATGGCAAACCAACTTCTCCAGCTCAGGTAGGACAGGAGGAGGTTGGCCTCTAGCTGGGAATTCACCATGAGAGGTGGAGAAGATCTGGTGTCAGGGGTGGGGGTTGGAGTGAGGAGGAGCCTGGAAGCCACAGAGCAGAACCTGGAGGCAGCTGAGAAGCTCTTCAGCAGTGCTCTCCTGGGCTCTTGGTGCTTGAGAACCTTCCATGCTGAGGCTGTGGTGGGCTGGGAGGGGCTGGAAAATGCCTTGGAGATGTTTGCCACAAGTCTGGAAGGCAACTTTTGGGTTTGGGAGAGCAGTGTGGAGCCATCGAGGCCTGGGCAAGAGCTCCAAGGTGATGGAGTCCAACTGTGCTGCCTGGCAGAGGTCACCAAGTTGGTGCTTTCCAAAGGAACCATGGAATGGTTGGGCTGGGGAGGCCTTGATGGAGGCCAAACATGGCCCCAGATGGAGAAGGCCTGGAGGATGTCTGAGCAGGAGCTGGGTTGCTTTGGTGTGGACTAGAGAGCTCAGGAGGAGCTCTCTGCTCCCTATCCCAGCTCTGCTCCTTTCTCCTGGCTGACTCAGGTCCATCACAGCTCCTTTGGGCTCTCCCCACGTGGACTCTTCCCCCAGTGGGACAGACATCTGCTGCTGCCTGCCCTCACCTCTTCCCTGTCTCCACAGAGCCCAGAGGTGGAGCAGCTGGGCAGGGTGGTGGAGCTGGACAGTGACATGGCAGACATCACCCAGGAGCCTGCCCAGGAGCTTGGTGGAGAAGAGAAGGTGGCAGAGGAGCAGGAGGCTGTGCCTGCCTCCACCCACATCGCCTCCGGCCTGGGGGTCAACCCCTACGTGCTGCAGGTGGGTGCAGGGCAGAGCCCTCCAGGGGAGGACATCTCCAGCAGCTTCCTGCTGCCTTCCTCAGGGCTTGGTCCACCAGCTGGTGGTGACCATCATGGCTGGAGAGGGATCAAAACTTGGGCAGCAGGCTGCTGTGTCCCACACCACCTCAGCTGGGTGCTGGGAAGGGATCTCTGCAGCTCAGCCAGGCCAGGGGCACCATGCCCAGGGCAGGGTTGGAAGCTCTGCTTCCAACTTCTGGGCAGCCTGAGCCAGGGCTTGGGCACCTTCACCCCAAACAAGTTACTCCTTATGCCACCTTCTGGATGGTACTTTATGTCCCCTTACCCCTGGGCACCACTCAGCAGATGCCAGCCCCCAGCCCCCACTCTTAGCCCCTTCAGCTCTTGCTGAGCATTGCTCAGATGCCCTCTGGGGCTGCTCTGCTCCAGGCTCTCAGCCCCAGGGCCCTCAACTGCTCCTCACAGCTTCTCCACAGCCTTCTCCAGAGCCTTGCCCAGCTTTGGTGCCCTCCTCTGGGCCTCAGCCTCTGCCCAGCTTCCCCTGGGCTCTCTCCAGCACTTGCCAGGCTCTGAGCTGGGCAGCCCAACCCTGCCCCCAGCACTCAGCTGTGGCCTCCCCCAGTGCAGGGCAGAGGGCAGCAGAACCTCCCTTGACCTTCTGCTGCCCACACTCTGCTCCATGCCCCCCACCACACCACACCACACCTTAGGCCTCCTTCATCCCTAGGGCCCCTTGCTGGCTCCTGGGCACCTCCTTGTGCCCTTCCATCTCCTTCTGCTGGCAGCTGCTCCCCAGCAGGTTGTCCCTGCCCTGGCCCTGCTTGGGCCTTCAGGAGCTTCCTCTGCCCAAACTCTCCAAGCTGCTGAGGTCAGAAGCTACACAAGAGAGGTCTCACCTTGGGCAGATGTCCTCATGGACAACCAGCAGCAGCTGAGATGCTTCCTGCCCCAGCAAGTTGGAAGCTCCTCACCTGTTGTTGCCTGCTGGCTCTCCTCAAGGGGCAGGTGCAGAGTCATGCCCCTGGGCAAGAGCAACCCCAGGGAGCAGCAGAGGTTGGGGACTGAGCTGCTGAGGGCAGCTTGGTGGAGGAGACAACCTGGCAGAGGAGCTGGAGGCTGTGCCTGCCTCTACCCTGGGGTCCTGCAGGTGGGTGCAGGGCAGAGCCTTCCAAGAGAGGACATCTCCAGCAGCTCCCTGCTGCCTTCTTCAGGGCTTGATCCACCAGCTGGTGGTGAACATCACCTCTGGAGAGGGATCAAAACTTGGGCAGCAGGCTGAGTGAGCTGCTGGAGGGCAGTGAAGGGGAGAGGAGGCCTGGTGGATGGCAGGGTGCCCACGAGCTGGCAGTGTGCTCTGGTAGCCAGGAGGGGCAATGCCATTCTGGGGTGGGTTAGCAGGGCTGTGTTTAGTAGGTCCAGAGAGCTTCTCCAGTCCCCTCTGCTCTGAGGCCACATCTGGAGTATTGTGTCCAGTTCTGGACCCTCCAGCTCAAGAAGGACCTCAGGGAGCTGCTTGAGAGAGTCCAGCACAGAGCCACAAAGATGCTGAAGGAAGTTGAACATCTTCCTTCTGAGGAGAGCCTGAGGGAGCTGGGGCTTGGAGTTTGGAGAGGAGGAACCCAAGGGGTGACCTCATGGATGTTCATAGATATCTAAGTGCCAGCAGGCTGGAGCCAGGCTCTACTGGGTGATGCCCAGTGCCAGGACAAGGGGCAGTGGGTGGCAGCTGAGGCAGGAGGAGGTTCCATGTGAACACTCAGCAAGTGTGCAGCTGGCACCAAGCTGTGTGGCACAGTCACTTGCTAGAGGGCAGGGATCCATCCAGAGGGACCTGAACAGGCTGGAGAAGTGGGCCCAGGCCAACCTCAGGGCATTCAACAAGGCCAAGTGTAAGGTCCTGCCCCTGGGCAGGCACAATGCCAAGCACAGCTCCAGGCTGGGTGGGGAATGGCTGAGAGCAGCCCTGAGGAACAGGCCCTGGGGGT
>VWZE01009743.1:35468-50269 GCA_013396675.1 Eubucco bourcierii | reverse complement strand
AAAAAAAAAAAAAAAAAAAAAAAAAAAAAAAGGTCAAAATAGTCTGGTGAGAATCCACAGCGAATGTAAGTTATTGGCATTGGCATTTTTTAGTATTTGGCATTTGGGAATTTTCTGCCACCATCCCAATCTGGTTGTGATGCCTGTTCTGATAAACCTGGTTTCACCCTTGGAACTAGATGGCAGTCCATGCCCACTCTAATGATCTGCATTATTGCAGGTGATCACTACCTAAAAAAAAAACCAAAAAAACCCAAAAAACCCAAACAACAACAACAACAAAATCCCAACCCAAAAAAACCCTGCTGCACCCCTTAGTGTTATAAGTTTTGTTCCAGATTTAGCATTTTCAGTTGACTCTAAGTGTAGATTAAACTCACTCCAGCAGAGGGTGATGGTGTATTTATGCTCAGGCAGCTGATTACACTGACTTGAGAACTGCTTTCTTTTTCACAGAATCACACAGAATCACAGACATATCCAAGTTGGCAAAGCCCCTCAGGATCACCAAGTCCAACCTAGAACCCAACTCTACAAGATTCATCTTAAACCATAGCCCTAAGCACCACATCCAAACCACCCTTAAACACAGCCAGGGTGGGTGACTCCACCACTTCCCTGGGCAGCTCATTCCAGTCCCTGACCACTCTCTGTGAAAAACTTTTTTCTAATGTCCAATCTAAAACTCCCCAGTCTCAGTTTGAGGCCATTCCACCTTGTTCTGTCTCCAATTACCTGTAAGAAGGGACCAGAAGTACCAAAAAGGATATGAACACACATGCATTTCTGTTAAGTCCATTCCTCTATGTGAGTCTGAACAGCTCCAATGTAAAAGACTCTCTAGCATCATTGGAGATGGTTACTGAACTAAATAATAAACAAGTAGGCCTGTGAACAACAGTGCTGGAGAAACCTGGTTTTATGCACTGTCTTTTCATTGTTTGTTCAACTGAATTAAAGTACAAGTCTATCTTGCACTTATATTTACCTGTTTCTCTTTGAGGGCATTCCTCACTCACCTATGGAAGTGTTGCTGGCTTTGGCTATAGCAGTAGTCTTATAAAATCAGAAGACAGTAATTTTGAACCCACCTGTCTGTTTCTGCAGTGGTTATAGAGGCTTAACTAAAATTGAGACTTTATTGCCTCTATCAGGTTCAGGTGAAATTGGCCAAGGAGAGTTTCAAATCTTATGTGGGGAGAAGAACTGGAAAAACATGCAAGATATCTGCATAGTATAAGTCTTGTTTCCATAGGAACACTCCATCCATCCATCCATCCATCCATCCATCCATCCATCCATCCATCCATCCATCCTCTCTCTCTCTCTCTCCTATATAAAAATATGCATTAAAATATTTATATAGTGTTTATTACTTATCTACATAAATGATATGCACTCATGTATCTATTGAAATACAGATACATCTACAAATTATGGCTATTTTAGCACCATTAATGCCAACAGGCTCACAGGATGTCAGGGGTTGGAAGGGACACAAAGAGATCATCAAGTCCAACCCCTAGTCAGGTGCATTATTTAATGAGTACTCTAAGACCTCTGAATAAAAGGTCTCTGCAGAAATACTACAAGCTTTGATGAATCAGGATCTGACATGGATTAAAAAACCAATAAAAAAAAAAACAAACCCAAAAAATCTACCCACAAAACACAAACAAAATATGAAGACTTACAAATGTAAGGAACTGCCTTTTGTTACACTGATGGCATTAGTTTAATTACTATTCATCACTATTAGATCAGTTCTGGTTTTGGTTTTTTTTTTTTAATCATTAGAGCCATGTTTATCAGTGAGTGGCCTCAGACCCATTGTTCATACTCCAGTTGCAGATCTGTGATTGGTATAAACTGGTTTGTGTGTTGCAGAACCAGTAACGTTAATAAATATTAGCTGATTAATTCTTCAGTACCTCTCTGTGGCAACAGAAAAATGGACTTGACATAAGATACTTTCAGCCTGGAAAAGATTTAGTGCCATGCTAATCACCCAAGCAACCTATTTCTGTATCTTTTCAGACCTGGGAGCTTTGTCAAACTTTCATTTGTACTAAATTTTCCTCACTTTGACTGAGTTAATTCCTTTATTGTCTGGTGACTGATTGCCACGTCTACGTTTTCAAGTAGGTGTACAACTGACAACTAATGTTTGAAGCACAAGTAGAGGAATTCTTTTTTTGTGCACTGTGTTTGGATGCAACCTCTATTCAGACTTCTTAGGTAAAGAACATTGAGTTCTGGAACAATAACTCCTCAGAAAAAGTACTTGTTTTTTACTGCCTGAAAGGAAATTGAAGACTAAGTCCAGAATATACTGCATTTGGGGGAGAAATGCCTGTAATTGTGGAATGTCGTTAATTTAGCCGTAGGAGGTGAAATTTGTGCTTTTCTCTGACATACAAACAACAGCAGCAAAACCTGCTAACTTTTTACACACACAGTTATAGAAAGAGGGTTGAAAAAAGCCATGTCTTCCATCTACCTTTTACAGCAGTGATGTGCTGGAGGGTTCTGTCCTTTAGCAAGTCACACTTACAAACAAGATACAAAAAATTATAGTGGCAGATGTTGCTGTTTCTTCACCTTCTTTCGGGCTACTGAGAAGCACATGGTAGATGTAACCTGTATGCTTCTAATAGAGTTATTTTATACTATTAAATCTATTTAAACATCTCCTGGTCTTTGTGTAGGGGAATTCCCAGAGCTTCATAAGATCTTCAACCTGGAGAAGAGAAGGCTTCGAGGGGACCTGATAGTAGCCTTCCAGTATCTGAAGGGGGCCTACAGGAAGGCTGGGGAAGGATTATTTACAAGGTCCTGCAATGACAGGACAAGGGGCAATGGGTTTAAACTACCAGAGGGGAGATTTAGACTGGATGTTAGGAGGAAGTCCTTTCCAGTGAGGGTGGTGAGGCACTGGAACAGGTTGCCCAGGGAGGTCATGGCTGCTCCCTCCCTGGAGGTATTCAAGGCCAGATTGGATGAGGCCTTGAGTAAGCTGTACTAGTGGGAGGTGTCCCTGCCTATGGCAGGGGGTTGGAACTAGATGATCCTTGAGGTCCCTTCCAACCTTACCATTCTATGATTCTATGATTCTATGATCTTCCTGGAAATACTGTTTTGTTTGGTCTTTTCCTTAAAAAACAAAGAAATCTCACTCATTTATGGCCTGGGTCAGAGGGTAATCAACTCTATGCTTACCCTGAAGCTGTAACACTGAAGGGTCGATATGTGTGTGCATATATATACACAATCATGGAACCATAGAATGGTTTAGGTTGGAAGGAACCTCAAAGCTCATCCAGTTCCATCGGCAGGGATGGGCCATGCAGAAACTGAGTCTTGACTGGATCAGGCTTAGAATAAGCTCTCCCTTGCAGGATACAAAAGTGCATGTTTAAAATCTAAATGTTTTCACCTGCTTTCAAGAAAGAGTGATGTGCCTCTAAATTTCTCTCCTTTATATAAGTCCTGGGAGTATGTTATTCTGCCAGATGAGTTCCTTTATCAGATTCTATTGTTCTGTCTCACAGATCTGGAACTACAAATTGTGAAAACAGGTGTCTTCTACTTCAGAGGGATATTTCATACTTGAGTAGCTATAGTTCTTTGTTGCATTTTGTTATTTTTAGAATTCTTTGAGGAGCTGGTGATTTTATTTTATTTTTTCCCCCGAATGACTGCATTCTGACTAATTTAAGCAAAATTTAAACTGGATAAATAGGCAAATTAAATAGCAGTGTATATTAGATGAAAATTCACCACCTTTTCAGGAAGTCAGGTTTTATTCTGTGTGCTTNCAGAAGGGAGTCTAGCGAAAGGCTGCTCAATGTTCACAATTTAGTCCTGCCAATGGAACTGGGTGAGCTTTGAGATTCCTTCCAACCTAAAATTAGTTGCTGTAAAGCAACTGTTTCTCTANTTGCACATCTTCCCTGTATCAAAAGAAAATCTCTTGCATTCATTCTAGGCACCGCTGCTTTCACTCAGTAAAAGGCCGTGTGGTTGTTTGGGTGTTTTTTGTGGTTTTGTTTTGCTTTGCTTTGTTTTTCCAATAATAATTAAAAAAAAAAAAAAAAGAAAATAAATAAAAATANGATAGGGCTTGAAAGTCTCCAGAGAAGGAGACTCCACACACGTACTGTTAGGGAAACCTGAAAATACTGCAGCTTGTGAAGTAAGAAAGTTAGTAGTTGTGCATAAGGCTTGCAAGCATGGGGACATCACATCCTTAGTCAGGCTGATCAAGAGATCATAGATTCATAGAACGGTAAGGTTGGAAGGGACCTCAGGGATCATCCACCCCCTGCCATAGGCAGGGACACCTCCCACTAGTACAGCTCACTCAAGGCCTCATCTAACCTGGCCTTGAACACCTCCAGGGAGAGAGCAGCCACAACCTCCCTGGGCAACCTGTGCCAGTGTCTCACCACCCTCACTGCAAACAACTTCCTCCTAACATCCAGTCTAAATCTCCCCTCTGCCACTTCAAACCCATTGCCCCTTGTCCTGGCATTACAAGACCTTGTTAATAGTCCCTCTCCAGCCTTCCTGTAGGCCCCCTTCATGTAAGCATTCCTTTTGTCACTGATGTCTGTGACCAAGGACTTGAGCCAAGGACATAAAAAGGACTGACAACCAGCCCCAAGATGTACACAGTGTAAAGCTGCCCATACTCTACCTCTTGCCCCATACATCTGACATGCTGCTTTCTAGAGCCTGCTGTCGTGTTGTTGCTTAAGGGCTTACTGAATTCTCACTTGGCCCTTCAGCCATGCTGACTGCTCTTGACTTAGTGACCTTCCTACCAGCCAGGACCCTAACTCATACATTTATTTTTAAGAATAAACTGAATTCAAGGCCCATTTTGCTATGGATTATATACTTCTAGGCGTTCTGTGATTCTGTGATGTAGACACTAGCACAAATCACAAGCATAACGCTATGTGTTGAATAAACAGCATAGAGCACAGACAGAATTCAAAGAAGTGCATCTGCAGCTCTGCTGGTCTCTTTTTAAACAGTATCTTCAAGCTGTTCTCATGACTGCATATCTATGGCCTAATAAGTGTCTATGATTCACTTGTACTTTCATGCCCTCAAGGGGTTGCTTTAAGCAAGTGTTGAAACCGCTCGACCACCCTTCCTGTTCTAGAAATGTCTTTGATACTCAGACGAGGGTAACAATACTGGCACAGGCTGCCCAGGATGGTTTTGGAGTCTCTCTTTCTGGAGACATTCAAGACTCACCTGGATGCATTCCTGTGTGATCTAGAGTCACAAAGATGATCAGAGGGCTGGATCAGAGGGCTGGAGCAGCTCTGCTATGAGGACAGGCTACAAGAGTTGGGGGTCTGCAGTCTAGAGAACAGAAGGCTTCCAGGAGACCATAGAGTAGCCTTCTAGTACCTGAAGGGGGCTACAGAAAGGCTGGGGAGAGACTATGGACAAGGTCTTGCAATGACAGGACAAGGGGCAATGGATTTGAACTGGCAGAGGGAAGATTGAAACTGGATGTTAGTAGGAAATTGCAGTGAGGGTGGTGAGACACTGGCACAGGTTGCCCAGGGAGGTTGTGGCTGCTCCCTCCCTGGAGGTATTCAAAACCAGATTGGACAAGGCCTTGAGTAACCTGTACTAGTGGGAGGTGTCCCTGCCTATTACAGGGGTTTGGGACTGGCTGATCCTTGAGGTTCCTTCCAACTTTACCATTCTATGATCCTATGATTCTGTGATATAGGTGATCCTGCTCTGGCAGAGTTTTCAACTGGATGAGCTTTCAAGGTCCTTTTCAGCTCTTAATATTCTCTGAATACTGCTTTATTTAGTTTTTCTCTGTAAAAGAAAAGAAAGAGTAAGGAAAAGCAAGGAAATCTGTGCTGATGTTCTTGGGAGTTTTTTATATACGTGCTGAGCTAAGAAATACTTTAACTTTTGTGAAATATGTGGAAAGTATCAGAAGTATCTTTAAAGCTTCAGTGTGAAGACATGAATAAACAAAATTAATGACTGGTCTGAAAATAATTTAGCAAGAAGGGTACATAGCACAGCTGGAGTTTGCTAAACTTGATTGACTGAGTGAAAAGAACTACAAGGAAAGTATAATCTGAGAATAAAATATTCTAGGACATACAAAATGTAGGATTTATATGGAGTAAAAGAACTACAAGGAAAGTTTAATCTGGGAATAAAATATTCTAGGACATAAAAATATGTAGGGCTTGTATGGAGTAAAAGAACTATAAGGGAAGTATAATCTGGGAATAAAATATTCTAGGACATACAAATATGAAGGGCTTGTATGGAGTATATTCATACTTTTTAATGTTCTCTTCAGTAGTGGTTCTGTAACTTCAAAACTAATACTTTATTTTATTTTTTCCAGATTGTGAGTAAATTCTAAATGAGAATTCCTCCTCTAAAGTAAATCATTTTAGCTAAATCCATATATGCGTATCTCTATTTGACAACTTTTGCTTTTCACTCAGAAATATCTTTATGCATCCTTTGTCTATAAGAGTTAACACTGAATTCATTATTTGCAGATTGATTAGATGTATATAGACATACCTGACCTGGCTTTAAACTGCTCAGCTGTGAGACAATAGCAATGCAAACAGGATAACATGGAACTTAGCAGGGCTGCAAAGCTCACCTGGGAGCTAAGACAAACACCCCTGTCGTTAGTTTGCATTGAGCAGCAGTCTGCCATGAAAAGCACCATCAGTATTTGAACTATCTGATTCAAAGCAAACAAAATATGGCCATTGTGGAGTGAACTGTGACAAGCTTTGGTGCTGCAGGGGGACTAAACCAGCTCTTTTTGTTTTCCAGCATGCTCTGAATTCCCCCTGGAAAATAAGTTGCCTTATGAAATGCATTTTTGGGAACAGGTCTTTTCCTTTTCAATATGTTGTGTGGGGTTTTTTTGTTTTGTTTTGTTTTTTTGGAGTTTTTTGTTTGGTTGGCTGGTTTTGGTTTGTTTTTTTCCCCCTGATTTGGCTGAACTGTGAAATTCTAATCTTATATGAAAGCTTTGGTGGGGGGTGGTGTGGTGTTTGTGTTAACCATCCTGATGTCTTGTGTGACAATCTGTTGAAAGGTGGTTGTGTGAGCAGTTTTATAGATGTAGGTTATGCATGCCTGTTTATTCAAGCTGTGTGACAGCCCTTGTTCTCAATCTTTTGATGCTCTTTGCACAGTCAGCTCCATATATTTTACACAGACATGCATCCCAGCACAGAGTGGGAAAGAATCACAGGCCCAGCAATCACCCCTGGAGAATGGTGCCTGACTAACAGAGCTGAGTCACAGTATCACAGTATCACCAAGGTTGGAAGAGACCTCAAAGCTCATCAAGTCCAACCCATCACCACAGACCTCAAGACCAGACCACGGCACCAAGTGCCACGTCCAAACCCACCTTGAACACCTCCAGGGACGGTGACTCCACCACCTCCCTGGGCAGCCCATTCCAGCAGTCAATGACTCTCTCAATCAAGAACTTTCTCTTCACCTCCAGCCTAAACTTCCCCTGGCACAGCTTGACACTGTGTCCTCGTGTTTTGGTGCTGGTTGCCTAAGAGAAGAAGGTAACCTCCTCCTGGCTACAACCACCCTTCAGGTAGTTGTAGACAGAAAGAAGGTCTCCCCTGAGCCTCCTCTTCTCCAGGCTAACCAATCCCAGCTCCCTCAGCCTCTCTCCATAGGGCTGTGCTCCAGGCCTCTCCCCAGCCTTGTTGCCCTTCTCTGGACACACTCAAGCACCTCAATGTCCTTCTTCAATTGAGGTGCCCAGAACGGGACACAGTCTCTGCTGTCTGAGATTGATCCTGCCTTTACTTTAGTAGTCTTACCTCAGCAGTCACTGCAGCTATGTTATAGCTGTACTAAAGTAAGGACCCTTGGTAAACAAAGAGCTAGAAAGAGAGACTCAGGAATTGGAAAGAGGGCAGTTGTAATGGGTCAGGAACCTCCCACCACTACTACTTGAAATTACTCAGACTGACTCAGATGGTTTTGGAACTAAGATGAAGCTGTATTTACAGCACTGCAAAATTAGAACATAGAACGGTTGGAGCGAGTCCAGGGGAGGCCATGAAGATGCTCAGAGTGCTGCAGCAACTCTGCTATGAGGACAAGCTGAGAGAGTTTGGGCTCTGCAACCTGCAGAGGAGAAGACTTCCAGGAGACCTTGGAGTGACCTTGCAATATCTGAAGGGGGCTCCAGGAGGGCTGGGGAGGGACTATTGACAATGTCTTGCAATGAGAGGGTGAGGAGGAATGGGTTTAAACTGGCAGAGGGGAGATTTAGACTGGATGTTAGGAGGAAGTTCTTCGCAGTGAGGGTGGTGAGACACTGGTACAGGTTGCCCAGGGAGATTGTGGCTGCTTCCTCCCTGGAGGTGTTCAAGGCCAGGTTGGACAAGGGCTTGATCGACCTGTACTAGTGGGAGGTGTCCCTGCCTATGGCAGGGGGTTGGAACTGGGGGATCCTTGAGGTTCCTTCCAACCTTACCATTCTATGATTCTATGATTCTATGATCTGAAAGGAGTTTTCTAGGTCATTGAGTTCACTGATATTGCAGGCAGTCAGCATACAAATCAAACATTATCTCCACATTTGATTTATTTGCATTGTGATTGTCTTTTTACTAGGAGTATAAAACAGTTTATGGTAAAATAGTACCTTTTTAGGGGGTGATAGTAGCTAGAACACCTTTATTTTGCACTAACTGTCATCAAAGTAAGAGCTTGTTTCTCTGGTGTTTGTGTTTGATGCATCCCCTGTTTGTGTTATTTTCACTACTAGGTTTAACTCACCTTGACCACTATCAGCCCTCACTTTCTCTTGAACCTACTTGTCTCCAGCTTGCTAATCAATTCCTATTCTCATTCTTTTTTCCCCCTCTCTGTCTACTTTTTCATTAACCTGAAAGTCCATAACCATCTATCTCTCTCTGTTATCCCTTCCCTGCCAAACCTCACTCACTTATTTCGGTCAAAGCTGAGAGTACTGATAAGACCTAAAGGTACTGTTTTATGTCCTCAGCATTTACATGCTATGGACTATAACCTTATTAAATACACCAACAGCACCTAAGAGCAGATGGTCCCTAGTACACACATTCCTCTTACTGTTGTATTGCTACTTTGTAAGGATAGGCTCATTTTATGGTCTGGCTTCTATGAACTCTGCAGTAGAGATGTCATAGCCACAAATAGTGGTCCAGACTCATGAAATGAAGTCCTATTATTACAGAAGCCTTCATTTTGAAAGTATCAAAATGGACAGTAAAACTGGAAACTGGATGCAAAAGCAGTGTTTTGGGTGCTTTGGTTGATTGGTTGGTTGTATATATATATATATATTTTTTTTTTTTTTTTTTTTTTTTTTTTTCTTTTNTATTTTTTTTTTTTTTTTTTCCTTTTAGTGCTGCTTTAAACTAGTAAGCATAGTTACTCTGGGACAGGAGGTCTAAGGTGACTGCAGTGAAAGTGCATTTCTTCCACTGAAAGAAGTCACAACACGTTTCTTCAAACACATTAACAGTGTTTGAGCTGGGCTGTCAAAATAAACAAATGCATTGGGAGGGATTTGGTTTCTTATTGGGTGTCTCAAACTAGCCTGGGTTCAGTGGGAGAAGTCTGTTTTGGCAAGACTACCTGCAGAACCTCTCCACACCCTTTAGGTTTCTACCAAGTTCCTGAAAAATCAATTCAGGTGGCCAAGCTGAACTTACTTTGAGGGAACACAACAGTTTTACAACTGTGTATTACTTCATTCTTTGCCTTAACATTCAAAACTGGACTTGGATATATTATTTTCTTCTATGCCTGACAGATTTTGGTCTGTCGTCCCTCTGTCTTAACCATTCTACTTCAAATATCTATGACCAGAGAATGTCTATGAGAGTCAAACCCTAATATTTTTATTCAATGAGAAATGGCCATTGACTTCAGTTGTGTTTCTCATGCAACAGATTGAGATGAGCTAACCACAAGAAGTTCAATAAGGACAACTACAGAGTCCTGCATCTGGAGAGGAATAACATCAGACACCAGTACAGTTTGGGGCTGCCCTGATGGAGAGCAGCTCCATGGAGAAAGACCTTGGAGTGCTGGTGGGCAGGAAATTCTACATGGGCCAGCAATGTGCCCTTGTGGCCTAGAGAGCAAAGGGTATCCTGGGCTGCATGAGGAAAAGTATGTCCAGCAGGGCTAGGGAGGTTCTTCTTCCCCTCTACTCTGCCCTGCTGAGAGCACACCTGGAATATGGTGTCCAGTTTTGTTCTCCCTAGTTCAGGAGAGACAGAGACCTGCTGGAGAGAGTCCAGCAGAAAGCCTTGAGGATGAGTGGGGGCCTTGAGCATCTCCCCTGTGGAGAGAGACTGAGAGCTCTGGGGCTGTTTACTCTGAAGAAGANCTCTTTTTGCTGATCAGCAGCAATAAGCCAAGGAGCAACAGCTACAAACTGGCACAGAGAAGGTTTCAGCTCAACATGAGGAGAAAATTTTTGCAGTGAGGGTGACAGAGCCCTGGAGCAGGCTGCCCAGAGAGGTTGTGGAGTCTCCTCTGGACACTTTGGAAACCATTCCTGTGCAATCTACACTTGACAGAGAGCTTGGACTGGATAATCTCTGGAGGTCTCTTCCAGTCTTTAAGGTTCTGTGATGCTGTGACTCTGTGAGCTTTTAGCCAGTGTTATGCAATTCTGTTTTATAAGTGCCACATGTATGTTTAATGCACCCCTTGATACATTGCATAAGGTGACTCTCTGGCCACAAAAGGGGAAAGCATCTCCCTCTTCAGACTGAGGGCTGAAGTGGCTGCAGATGAGTGAGTAAATATCTGTAAATTCACTTCTCTCCCAGACAGAGAATTTTTTTTGCTCTGAACCGCATTGCAAGTTTTACATATTTCATTGTGAAAATAAGTACATCCCTACAATCTGCAGTCACTGTCAAAAAAAAAAAAAAAAGATGTCATTCATGGGAATTTTATCTGTTAGCTTACCTATTAGCATGGCCAACAGGGCAAGGGAGGGGATTCTCCCTATTTGCTCTGCTCTCAGCAGACCCCATCTGGAGTCCTGTGTGCAGTTCTGGAGCCCTCAGCACAGGAAGGAGATAGAAGCGTTGGAGCACATCCAGAGAAGGCCACCAACATGCTCAGAGGGCTGCAGCAGCTCTGCTGTGAGGACAGGCTGAAAGAGTTGGGGCTCTGCAGCCTGGAGAAGAGAAGGCTTCCAGGACATATTAGAGTATCCTTCCAGTATCTGAAGGGGGCTACAGGAAGGCTGGGGAGGGACTATTGACAAGGGCTTGCAATGACAGGACAAGGGGTAATAGGTTTAAACCGGCAGAGGGGAAGATTTAGACTGGATGTTAGGAGGGAGTTCCTTGGAGTGAGGGTGGTGAGACACTGGCACAGGTTGCCCAGGGAGGTTGTGGCTGCTCCCTCCCTGGAGGTGTTCAAGGCCAGCTTGGACGAGGCCTTGAATGATCTTTTCTAGTGGGAGGTGTCCCTGCCTCTGGCAGGGGCTTGGAAGTGGCTGATCCTTGAGGTCCCTTCCAACCTTACCATTCTATAATTCTGTGATTCTTCTTTCTGCAGGTTTGTGATTTTGGTTGGGTTTTTTTCTTTGTTTGTGTTTTATTGTAGTTTTACTTTGTTTGTTCTGTTTTGCTTCTGTGTTTTTTTTTTTGTTTGGTTTTTTTTTGTTTACTTGGTTTTTTTTTTCAGATGTTTCTCATGCTAGAGCTGGTTTTGACAAATTTCTTTGTGCTGAAGAACACATGAGGCCTGTGTACTAAGATGGAGACATTGACAAAGGAATGAACAGCACCATCTTCAGCATGTCAGTTTTGAGAACTGTTGTTACTAGGCTGTGAATCATAGGTAATCTTTCAGATTTTAATTCCCTTGGATGGGAGTAGGATGAGGGTAGGTGGGTGGTTTAAAGGAAAGCTGTGTAAGTGCTTCATTTGATCCAATTTAAGGTCTGAGGTTTGAAGCACTTTGGGAGGAAAAACATGAAATTATCACAAGTCCATCCTTTGTTCCTGCATTCAATACCAATTTTCATAGCAAAGGTGATTAGGTTGTCTCAGTCACTGTGAAATATTCCAAATGAAGCTACACCAGCTGCATTCTCTCAGGGTTGATTATTTTCTCTGGATAGAGGGCATGTCTCTCAGTTGCTTGGATGTGACTTGTCATTCATATATGCCACATGCCCCTCACAAATAATTATAATGGATCGTATCTTATGTAGAATTGTAGTAGGGAAGAGCCTAAGGAAAGAAAATATTTCATTTCTTTGCAATGAATATATGAGGAGCTGTGAACAGTGCCTTATTGCTTCAGGCAGGTGACTTAAATGTCAGATGATAGAAAGTTAGAGTAAAACAGACAATTTGCTCTTCTGTCTCTTCCTGTTCTGGAAGAGCGTTGGGACAAAGGGAAATAAGATGAGGTGTTCAAGGTCAGGTTGGAGGAGGCCTTGAGTGACCTGTACCAATAGGAGGCGTCCCTGCCAATGGCAGGGGATTGGAACTGGATGAGCTTTGAGGTCCCTTCCAACCTTACCATTCTATGATTCTATGATTATTTTAGACAAACAAAATTATTCTAAATTTACTCAAAGACCTGAGTAATACTTTGTTCCATTCCAAAGCAATTCTCCTCAAAATGGGATTTTTAAATAGCCTCTTGACTGGTGTCAGTGCTCATGGTATATATAGGTCTACATTTCTCTAATAACACATATGAAGTAGTGAAGGAACCTCCATGATGCTGTTTTCTTCCTTTTGCTCATACTGGTCGCAACGTGTGGGTATCCATCCTCATGTTCTCAGATGTAATCATAGAATTGTTTAGGTTGGAAGAGACCTCAAAGATCACCCAGTTTCAACATCCCTGTGCCACAGGCAGAGACACCTCCCAGTAGAACAGGTCACTCAAGACCTCATCCAACCTGACCTTGAACACCTTCTGGGAGGTTGTGGAGCACAGAATCACAGAATGTGATCTTTGATCACATTCTGTGATTCTGTGCTCCACAACCTCCCTGGGCAACCTGTGCCAGTGTCTCACCACCCTCACTNCCTCCCACTAGTACAGGTTACTCAAGGCCTCATCCAATCTGGCCTTGAACACATCCAGGGAGGGAGCAATCCTCATGTCCTCAGATGCAATCCTGAGAAAACTTCAGATGTGAATGCACTACTTTTTTTGAAGTTTAGCTACTGTTTACAAACTCTTTGCATCCTTTCATGAAAGAAGTTTCTAGTGATCTAGTATAAATGTTAGACCAGCTCCTTTGCTGCTACAGAAGGGTGCTGCACTCTCTTCCATGCACAAACAATCATTCACAACTTTCACCTATTTAAACATCTACAATAACTTGTACTAGTGGGAGGTGTCCCTGCCTATGGCAGGGGGTTGGAACTAGATGATCCTTGAGGTCCCTTCCAACCTTACCGTTCTATGATTCTATGATTCTAACTGATATTCATACCACCCTCCTGAACTGCAACCATGCACCTCTCACACCATTAGCCTGCACATATAATCTCTCTCACATGATCAAATTTGTTGTGCTAATCCAGTGTCATGGTTAACCCTAACTGGTAACTAAACACTACACAGGTACCTCTTCCTTACCATGGTGGGGTGGTAGAAGGGAATCAGAAGGGTAAAAGTGAAAAAAAATTGTGGGTTGACATAAAAGCAGTTTAATTAGAAGGAAAATAGCAGAGATTTATAAACCTCAAGTGTTCAGCACTAGTGAGGCCATACCTCAGTTACTGGATTCATTTTTGGGCCTCTCATTTCAAGAAACAGATTGAGGTGTTGAGGTGCGTCCAGAGAAGGGCAATGCAGCTGCTGAAGGGCTTGGAGAACAGGCTGAATGAAGGAGCTGGGATTGTTTATTCTAGAGGAAAGGAAGCTGGGGAAAGACCTTCTCACTCCCTACATCTATTTGGAAGGATGTTGAGGTGAGGTGGCTGTCAATCTCTTCTCTTTATTATGAAGTGACAGAAAAAAGAGGAAACTGCCTTAGATTGTGCCAGGGCATGTTTAGATTGGATAGTAGGGAAAATGTCTTTACTGGAAGACTGTTCAGGCAATTAAATAGTTTGGCCAGGGAGATGGTGAAGTCAGTGTCCCTGGAGGTGCTCAAAAGTTGTGTAGACATGGCAATCCAGGACATGGTTTAATGGCCATGGTGGTGTCATATCAGCAGTTCACCTTGGTGATCTTAGAGACCTTTTCCAACTGAAACAACTCCATGATTCAATTCCATGACAAGGAATGCAAATGAAAAAAACAAACTGATACTGATACCATCTGGTACCAACTGTGTACATTTCTGGAGCCTCCAGCACAGAAAGGACATGGAAGTGTTGGAGTGAGTCCAGAGGAGGACACGAAGATGATCACAGGGCTGGGGCAGCTCTACTGTGAGGACAGGCTGAGAGAGTTGGGACTTTGCAGCCTGCAGAGGAGAAGGCTTCCAGGAGACCTTAGAGGAGCCTTCCAGTATCTGAAGGGGGCTACAGGAAGGCTGGGGAGGGACTATTGACAAGGGCTTGCAATGCCAGGACAAGGGCCAATGGGTTTGAACTGACAGAGGGGAGATTGAAACTGGATTTTAGGAGGAAGTTCTTTACAGTGAGGATGGTGAGACACTGGCACAGGTTGCCCAGGGAGGTTGTGTCTGCTCCCTCCCTAGAGGTGTTCAAGACCAGCTTGGACAAGGCCTTGAATGATCTTTT
>VWZE01009743.1:22058-32361 GCA_013396675.1 Eubucco bourcierii | reverse complement strand
TCCTTGAGGTCCCTTCCAACCTTACCATTCTATGATGATTCTATGATTCTAAGTTATTTCCAATCAACTCATGAGCAGAAAGTATCAGTTGTTGATAGCCATTACATGCAGTCTATTGCTGGTGAGCTGTTGCAGTCTTATGGAGTAGGGAAGTGTTTGTGCACATGCTGTGACCTGCTTTTGGCACAGAAAGGCTGCTTTGTTCATCAAGATTTGTACATCTTTTGTGTAGACTTTCCCATGAGCTTATCGTTACTGACTTCTGGAAGTGAATGTTTTCCAAGAATAAAATAAATCACTTTGAGGTAAATGGGATAAACCTGCTGGAAGATATCACTGATTAAGAGACGAGTTATGAAAAAAAATAAATAATAAATGGAAAGACTGTAAATTAAAATTTATCTTCATTTGATGTTTGAACACAGCAAGAAGTGAGACCCTACCCACTGTTTTCTTCCTCTATTAATTACATGGACACAAGCAATTTTTTATTTTTTTTTTAAATTTTCAGTTACAAAATTCTGTAAGCTCACAGGTTTTGACACTCTACCACAGGTTGGTTAAATGTCCCTTTGCTGCTGAAAATATATTCATTACCAGGGGCTACAAGGGAAGAGTTCATTGCAGAGATTAATTTCAGAAAGAGACTACGAAACTGATGTTATTAAATATTATTTATTTTTTTAATGATTACCAGAAATGCACTTTGAAATCCTTATCAGCTTTAACCATTTGATTTTTACTTTATCTGCAAAACCAGATGGTCGATTTAGACAGTCAAACAGAGCAATTGTTTGAAAACTGTAGTTTTGCAAGCTTGTTAAATGTAGGAATGGGTTTGAGGGATGTGATTTCGTTGTGTGTCTGTGTGTGGTTCCCCCCATCCCCGAGCTGGCTGCAGCTGCAGTGAGAAATTGCAGAACTGTATTCCTGTTGTCATGCAGTGCTGAGGGAAGGATGAATTCAGAGCACTCTGAAAAGTGTCACTTACAATACTGTCACTACTATGTGGTTTATTTTCAGTTAGAAATTGAATATCTGGTTTAGAGTCCACTGCTGCCAGGGAATAGATTTCCACTGCTTTGGTGTGGGGAGCCTTAGCTCACATCATTGAGGACAATTATGCTCTAAGTCAACAGAATTCTCTCCACAGAGCCCAAATGACAGAGGACAAACCTCTAGGAATGAAATTCTATTTAAGGTAGCAGCACAAAACCATGTGTGTGATAACAACATATAGTGAAATACTGAGCTTGGTTATGAACTCAGCATAAGAACTCCTACAGACGAGCATAGGGAAAATAAGGATTGGCAGATGTGCTGTGTGCATGGTTTGCACAGGAATTGCAATTTAATAGAACTAAAGGGGGAAAAAACCTGTATTTAGCATATAGATATTAGTTGGATACAATTTGGGGCAGATTTTCATTTGTATACTGACTATTACTGCTTTTATTTTTTGAGGCCTTGAGTAACCTGTACTAGTGGGAGGTGTCCCTGCCTATGGCAGGGGGTTGGAACTAGATGATCCTTGAGGTCCCTTCCAACCTTACTATTCTATGATTCTTATTTCTAGTTGTATTTTAGCATACTGCTAAAACTCTCTGCTGTGTGTGCAATATTAGAGGGGAGGTGTTTTTAGGGTATCAGATAAAGGTAGTTGCATATTCCAAGTGCCTTTGGGTAATCTTTTCATTGTAGAGTCAGAGGACACACAAAGTGTCTATTCTGCTGTGATCAAAGATGTCATACTGTCTCTTTTTTATTTTTTTCTCCCCTCTTCTCCATGTAGTTACCTCAGGGGTAGTAAAGACAGTAGTAGACAGTTGGCAACCATCAAAGAAATAATGAAGCATTTCATTTAGAAGCTGTAGAGCTGTTCAGAATATCACTTCAAGACTAAGAATAGCACAGAGAATTTAAATGACAGTGCAGTGTGGATTTTTTGTGCCACTTCTGCAGTGTGAAGCTTTTTTTTTNTTTTTTTTCCCCCCTTTTTTTTTTTTTTCAATTTCTTTTTTTTTTTTTTTTTTTTTTTTTTTCCCCTGGCTTAGGAAGATCCCATGATTATTTTGAATCTATAGACAGCTGGAAAGCAATTATGTATGAACTCAAGAAGATGTTATTTGGGGACAAGGAAGAATAAAAGACTCAGGGGTCAGGAAAACAATATTTCTTTGCCATTATTTTGGGTCATTGAAGGTTACACCTGAGAAAGATAATCTTGGATAGGTATTTCTAGGCTCACATATGGAGAAGTAGGACAAGAGATTATTTAGCAGATCAACACAAAATTTGGTGGTTGGGGTAGTTGGTGCCAAATAGTCAGTTTACTTGACATAAATTGCTTTTTTTTTTTATCTAGCTTAATCTCTTTGCTATAAACTATTGTAACTAATCCATATTGGGGAAAACAAAATAAAAAAGAAAAGGAAATGTTCCTTTTTGGATTAAGGCATGAAAACTGATTAAAAATAGCATCTTTTCATAGACTCTGGATCCCAGAGAGCAGGTAACCATAAGGGCATGCTACCTGCCAAATCCCAGCACCTTTTTTTCAGTGTCAGAAAAATCCCCAGGACCTCTTAAGGCAGTTTTGTTTCAGTAAGATGGATATTCAGCTAACTGATGTGCCAGCTCTTTTCAACAGCAGTGTCATTCCTGCAGGCAAAACCACAGTGTTAAAAAAGGTACATTTGGGCAGAAATGGTTTCTTAAACATAAGAATTTGTATGTCGTGGGCCCTCTAAGAGGCATTTTAAGAAAAGTAATTTCTTGTGCAAGGTGGTACTGAGGACTTATCTGAATCACAGAATCACAGAATCACAGACACATACATTTTGAAAAACCCCTCAGGATCACAAAGTCCAACCTAGAATCCTACTCTACAAGATTCACCTTAGAATCATAGAATCATAGAATCATAGAATGGTAAGGTTNAAAAAAATTTTCCTAATGTCCAGTCTAAACCTCTCCAGCCTCAGCTTTAGGCCGTTCTTCCTTGTTCTGTCTCCAGTTACCTGTGTGAAGAGACCAGCAGCAACCTCTCCACAATGTCCCTTCAGGTAGCTGTGGGAATATTTGGTAATGATGTTGTAGTCAGAGTAGCTCCTAGATTTGTCTTGACATATTGTCAGCAGCCTCAGAAATCACAGAATCATAGAATGATAAGGTTGGAAGGGTCCTCAAGGATCACCTAGTTCCAACCCCCTGCCATAGGCAAGGACACCTCCCACTAGTACAATTTTGAAATTGTTTTATTTCAAAAATACATGATTTTGTGTTTTCAGTCTGCTTACATTGTTTCCATCAAATCTGCCTTTGAAATTTGGCATAATAGGTTTGTGTGGCTTTAATATGTTTTATGTTCAAAATTCCTGTAGAGCTACTCCAAACACTGTAAAGCTCAGTGACTGTTTTACATCTACTTTGACAAACACACAGAATCAGAAGATGCATGCAAACCAGGCTAAAAAGAAAGAAAGAAATATTCAGCAAATGTAGTAAGTAATGTTGTATATGTTCTGTAGGTTATTCTGTAAGCAGTGCCTTGGAGTCAGTAACCATATCTGTCTCAAATGTGCCTGAAATCAAAACCCTCTGGCTGTGAGCAAGAAACCTTAGCTTTTACCACTCAGTATCCCTGAAATGTTGGAAGCTGATAAGCAATAAAAATCCAGAACTTTCTATAAAGGGAATAGCTCAGCAGGTTTTTGCACATTCCCATATCCAGCAGCAGGTGTATCCTTAACCAAAAAGAATTTCACAGAATCACAGAAACATCCAGGTTGAAAAAGACCTTCAGCATCACCAAGTCCAACCTTGAACCCTACTCTACAAGATTCACCTTAAACCACAGCCCTAAGCACCACATCCAAACGACCCTTAAACACATCTAGGATTGGTGAGTCAACCATCAGTGAAGTATTTCTCCCATTAATGCTTTTCTCCTAGCAGATTAAAAAGTAAACTGCTTAGTGTCCCACTGCGCAGTTTGATTAACACCAGAATGAGGTTTAAGGTCGTGTTCTGCAAGCCTTATATTCAACATCTGACCTTGCAGGCATTTATTTGCTACTTGAAGATGGTTAGGACCAGTTCTACAGCAGTGATGGTTTTTAAATAGAATGAAGTTATTGGTTTATTATGTATGTGTAAATAACAGCTCAGTACACAGCCTGTGCAGGAAGGCAGCACTTCAGGATCTCAGATGGTTCAGACAAAGATAGATAGTTTAAAAAAGAAGTTTTTGAAGTGGTTTTTAACAGAATCGTAATTGTATGGAAGATTCAGAGAGGAATATTACAATTTGCAAGTCTTAAATGCTTGTAAAACGTATCTTGAACTTGCAGGCATCTCCATGATGAATACTCCAGCTGAAAGGAGATTTTCATTTCCCTATGGCACACACAGATAGAACTGTGATTCTCACTGCATATTTGTTGTGCTGCTTTCATTTTATCCGGAAGGGTGTGGATGGGGAGCAAAACAATGTTCCAAAATTAAAAGCTGGGAAAACCTTAAACTGACCTCTTAAATCCACATAATAACAAAGCAACATTAAAGGTCTGCCCTCACAAAACTCAGAAAATGCGGTGCCAAATAATCTTGTACAGCATAGTGAAGCTAAAATATTGAACATCCTTTTAGCCCTGTTCTGACAGATGCACCAAAGCCTTAGGCTTATGAGCTGCTTGTGTTTTCTGCTCATGAGCAGCATTCAGTTCAAGATTGTGAAAAAACAAAATCCTCTAAGTCCACAAGTGGAGTTCTGCTTGCTTCAGGGCTGATGGATTCTGAGGATGTGGGGAGTGTAGATTCTTGTGCAGTTGGGGCAGGAGGTGCAGAATGCCTTTGGGGTTTTCTTTCCTTGCTTGGGAAAGGATGTTATGAATTAGACAGGATGGAGCACTGATGGAGTAGAAGTGGCAGCTCAGGAAAAGACCGGCGCTTTGCTGGTGAGGGCTGACAGAGATTGATCCATGACCCTCTCATGGGTTTCATTGTCTGCAGCAATCCTGGGTGGAATTCCACTATTTAAAGTGATTGGGTATATATCAACTGACAGTCTTGATTATATGAAGAGAAGTGGAAAGCAGGAACCTATGTCAGACCTAGGGACACCAATTCGTGAGACTTCAATTCATAGAATCATAGAATGGTAAGGTTGGAAGGGACCTCAAAGATCATCCAGTTCCAACCCCTGCCATAGGCAGGGACACCTCCCACTAGTACAGGTCACTCAAGGCTTCCTCCAGCCTGGCCTTGAACACCTCCAGGGATGGAGCAGCCACAACCTCCCTGGGCAACCTGTGCCAGTGTCTCACCACCCTCACTGCAAACAACTTCCTCCTAACATCTAGTCTAAATCTTCCCTCTGCCAGTTCAAACCCATTGCCCCTTGTCCTGTCATTGCAAGACCTTGTCAACAGTCCCTCCCCAGCCTTCCTGTAGCCCCCTTCAGATCCTGGAAGGCTACTCTAACGTCTCCTGGAAACCTTCTCTTCTCCAGGCTGCAGAGTCCCAACTCTCTCAGCCTGTCCTCACAGCAGAGCTGCTGCAGCCCTCTGAGCAACTTCGTGGTCTCCTCTGGACTGGCTCCAACACTTCCATGTCCTTCCTGTGCTGGGGAATCCAGAACTGCACACAGGACTCCAGGTGTGGTCTGAGGAGAGCAAAGTGGCAGAATCCCCTCCCTTGCCCTGCTGCCCACACTGCTCTTGCTGCAGCCCAGGAAACACAGTATAGAGGACTCGAGCCTGTCACCTATGCAGTTTTGAAAGGCTACTGTTACTCCAGGGTGCCTTGATACTCAGAATTTACCAAGAACCCTGTGGGACAGAGCAAGATGGAGGTCTGTATTTCTTTCATAGAGAAGATAGATGCCAATGTCTGGTGGAGTTTTTATCCAGAGATGCTTGCAGTCAGCAGCCCTGTCAGGATTTTCTTTTTTATCTGACTAGCAGGGACTGTGACTAACAGTGTGTACAGTTGCTAACAACATTGTGATGGCAGAACTAGGTGCTGTCAGTATTATCTCTTATAATAACGGTATTCCTTAAGCTGTGGGTGCAGTGGGTGGTGTGTGCTCTGTGAAGGATGAGAAGAACTAAAAAGGANGTTTTGATTGTGGGTGGTGGTGGTTTTGCCTTTTGGTTTTTTTGGGGATTTTTTTGTTTTTTTTTTTTTTTTTATAAACAAAAAGAGGTAAAGAGATATCTCTCCTCAGACCTTTCACCACTACCTTTGTGACTCTGTTCTCTGGCTTTCTGGCATGGTCTTGTCCAGGCAGCAGAGCCCTTTGCACCGCAAAGACCTGAAGCAGCTTGGCATTATCGTAGCACATTCTGGATGAAAAGAATCACAGCCTCTTTGTCTGTGTACAGCACAGAGCCTGTCAAAGGTGAGCCCAGATAAACTGAGCCGACGAGAAGCTGAGACCTCAGTTTGTTCCCATCACCATCTGAAATTCCAGGAATGTTATATCAGGATTACAGGCTTCAGATGCTGCTGGACCTTGCTTGAGAGGGAAGCAACTGTAGGGAACATTGCAGGATTTGCTAAGTGTATGAAAGAATATCTTGAGTACAGATTGCACATGGCTTTATCTTTTCATGTTCTTGTGGAAGGATAACTTGCAAGGCTGGGAGATTTCAGGCCTCGGGCATTACATAAAATAGTTGACAACAAATGTTAATACTTGTCTTTTCTGCTCTGGTCAGTTGTCCTTAAAGTAACTCCTGCAGACTCCATCTGGCCATCCTTATGTGACATTGAAAAAAGTCAACACTGTAAACTTCATCTGACTGTTATTTTACTATATCTTGTTTGGTTGGGTTTTTTTGTTTGTTTGTTTGGGGTTGTTTTTTTTTTTTCCCCTTGTTGAGGCAGATGGAATAGTAAGAAACTCCACTTTGCTGCCAGGAAAAAGAGATATAATGATATCAAGTTCAGATGCTTTGCTCTACGCCATTTATTTGTCATTGGAATGGTGTTATGGGAAGGAAGGGCAAATGCATGCAAGGAAGGGCAACTGAATGCTTCACCCAAATGTCCCTGCACGTGGAATAATGAGGGCAAATGAAAAACAAACTAAAAATAAAAGTTGGGGGGTTTTTTTGTCTTGTTTGTTCTGGGTTTTTTCTTTGTTTGGTTTTGTTTTAGTTGTTTGGTTTGGTTTTATGTTGGTCAGGAGAGATGCATTAACAAGACTTTAATGTGCAAGATGTGAAGGTGTTTGTCCTGTTCTTTTTTCCTGAGCCTTCAAATGGACAAATATGTTAGATACAGATCTTAATACACTTATTCCTTCCTCCATGTAGGAGATGGGTTAAGTGATCAGTATGACACTTCAATTTCTGTGATTTTCAGCTTGCATTTAGTCTGTTAAAGTGGGAGAGTAATTTATGGCAGGATAATCCTCGGTTACTTATGATTTTCTTGGGAGGTGGCAAGGCATCTCTTCTCCATAATGTAGACTGCTGGATATCTTAGGAAGCATATATCCTGCTGCTTCCATTTACAAACTAAAAAGCAGAATATGAGTCAAAAAGATGAAAGACATGGCCTAAAGAAGTCACTGCAAAATATACAAGGAGCTAAATGTATATGCTGGCCACAGAGAGAAATGCTGGAAGACCTTGAAAAGTTTGGATTATAGAATCATAGAATGGGAAGGTTGGAAGGGACCTCAAGGATCATCTAGTTCCAACCCCCTGCCATAGGCAGGGACACCTCCCACTAGTACAGCTCACTCAAGGCCTCATCCAATCTGGCCTTGAACACATCCAGGGAGGGAGCATCCACAACCTCCCTGGGCAACCTGTTCCACTGCCTCACCACCCTTACTGTAAAGAACTTCCTCCTAACATCCAGTCTAAATCTCCCCTCTGCCAGTTTAAGCCCGTTGCCCCTTGTCCTGTCATTGCAGGACCTTGTAAATAATCCTTCCCCAGCCTTCCTGTAGGCCCCCTTCAGATACTGGAAGGCTACTATCAGGTCCCCTCGAAGCCTTCTCTTCTCCAGGCTGAAGAGCCCCAACTCCCTCAGCCTGTCCTCATAGGAGAGCTGCTCCAGCCCTCTGATCATCTTTGTGGCCCTCCTCTGGACCCGCTCCAACACTTCCATGTCCTTCCTGTGCTGAGGGTTCCAGAACTGCACACAGTACTCCAGGTGGGGTCTGACGAGAGCAGAGTAAAGGGGCAGAATCACCTCCCTTGCTCTGCTGGCCACGCTTCTCTTGATGCAGCCTAGGACTCGGTTGGCTGTCTGGGCTGCATGTGCACACTGCAGACTCATGTTGAGCTTTTCATCAACCCAGACTCCAAGGTCCTTTTCCTCAGGGCTGCTCTCCAGCCATTCACCACCCAGCCTGTATTTGTGCTTGGGATTGTGCCTACCCAGGTGCAGGACCTTACACTTGGCCTTATTGAATTTCATCAGGTTGGCCTGGGCCCAACTCTCCAGCCTGTCCAGGTCCCTCTGGATGGCATCCCTGCCCTCTAGCAAGTCGACTGTGCCACACAGCTTGGTGTCATCTGCAAACTTGCTGAGGGTGCACTCCATTCCTCTGTCCATGTCACTGACAAAGATGTTAAACAGCACTGGTCCCAGCACTGACCCCTGAGGGACACCACTTGTCACTGGTCTCCAGGTGGACATTGTGCCGTTGATCGCCACTCTCTGGGTTCGACCATCCAGCCAATTCCTTATCCAGCGAGTGGTCCATCCATCAAGTCCATGCTTTTCCAGTTTGGTGACCAGGATGTCATGTGGGACAGAGTCAAATGCTTTACTCAGGTCCAGGTAGATGACATCAGCTGCCTTTCCCTTGTCCACTGTCGCTGTGACTTCATCATAGAAAGCCACTAAATTTGTCAGGCAAGATCTGCCCTTGGTGAAGCCATGCTGGTTCCCACCAATCACCTCTGGTTTGTTTTCCATTTGCCTTAGCAGGACTTTCAGCAGGATCTGCTCCATGATCTTGCCAGGCACAGAGGTGAGGCTGACTGGTCTGTAGTTTCCAGGGTCATTCTTTTTACCCTTCTTGAAGATGGGTGTTATGTTTGCCCTTCTCCAGTCAGCAGGAACTTCACCAGTCTGCCATGACTTTTCAAATATGATGCACAGTGGTTTGGTTTTATTGTTAAAGTGTTCTCTTTTAGCTTCCAGATCAAAGAAAGACTGTTCTTTGGGTGTTTTACCTCTCTACATCTAGTTCCTTTATTCCCAAAGGTGGGAGAGGGGATGACATCCTATTATTGTATTGTTCTGTTAGGCTTTGGGTTCTGGGAAGCTTAAACTAGAACCAATATATTGAGCCTATTGGATCTGATTGCTTAATGCAGTCATCACCTTCTGCAATTTTCCAGCTTTCCTTAGCAGGAACTCAGAAGAGATGACAGAAATGGCTCTGCCTGTCCTTGAAATATAGTGGTCTGGGATACATATTCTTGGGAATATTCCTGTTCATTGCAGACTGAAACATATTTTGGCTGCTGTCAGTATTTTCTAAACTAAGGAAACCTGTATCCCTCTGTTCATGTCCTGTATTTCAAGCCCCTTAAATATTACTGACCTTTTTCACATTCTCTTTGACTTGTCTGATAGATGTTGCTCAAAAGTATTGCAGTTGAAATTATCTGTTGCTGTTTGTAAGTAGTACAAAAGGGGAATGAAGATGTATTATGCATCATGTTGCTTTTAGATTGACATTGAAGTCTTTGGATCCAAACTGTAGACTTGTGTACAATTAAAAAATGCATGACGAAACTTTCCCACAGCTTTGTTTCATTCATCTCTATTGAGTTCAGTTCAGTGTCAAAACATAATTCTGCAAAAAACCAAAGTGTTCAATTCCAAGGAAGGTAAAAGCTCTTCATCAAATGTGCTAAGTTAAAAGAAGGTCCATGGGGCCTGATGAGATCCACCCACGGGTCCTGAGGGAACTGGCAGATGAAGTTGCCAAACCACTGTGCATCATATTTGAAAAGTCATGGCAGACTGGTGAAGTTCCTGCTGACTGGAGAAGGGCAAACATAACACCCATCTTCAAGAAGGGGAAAAAGAATGACCCTGGAAACTACAGACCAGTCAGCCTCACCTCTGTGCCTGGCAAGATCATGGAGCAGATCCTGCTGAAAGTCCTGCTAAGGCAAATGGAAAACAAACCAGAGGTGATTGGTGGGAACCAGCATGGCTTCACCAAGGGCAGATCTTGCCTGACAAATTTAGTGGCTTTCTATGATGAAGTCACAGCGACAGTGGACAAGGGAAAGGCAGCTGATGTCATCTACCTGGACCT